>PVIW01006444.1:0-25679 GCA_004026585.1 Noctilio leporinus
TCGCTGTCACGAGCTCTAAGTGGTACTGGAGGCTGATGGCAGGGATTATGCAAAACCATAAAGGACCAAAAAGCATCACCATCTGGGGAAGTAGAGATCCGCGGAGAAAAAGAACCAGTGCATTAGGGGTAACATGGGAACATCCTGCATAGGAAGCCACAGGTGGCAGCATCCAAGCAGAAGCATATTGAGTATAATTTTATATGCACAAAACACCTATTATTTTCATTACCTGAATTATAAAGTAAAAAATGGACATACTTTGATGCTTCTCCACAGCAGGGAGTGAGGAAAATCAAATGGGAAATGATGTTTAATTAATACGAGAGGATGTTTTAATGCTTTTTAAAACATTGTCCGTAGTATTGTCTGATGTGGTCCCCAATGTGTGCAGAGACAAGACTTAAAGAATGAACAACCAACAGGGGAGGGTAAAGGGACCTAAACCAAAGTCAGGAATCAGCTCGTCACTTGCACTGGTAAACATCAGCACCCTGGGGGACAGAGGGTCCTATAGCTCAAATATAGGTGGTGGTGACACAGGGACAAAATTTCAGAGAACTGTACATACATCCTACCAAGGTCAACTTCCCTGCTGTGATTTTGTACTAGTGTTATAAGACATTGAAGAAAATCGATAAAGTATAAAAGACTTCTCTGTGCTCTTTTTGCCAATTTCCTATAAATATGGAATTATTTCAAAGTAAGTTTTTCAATACTTTTTAATGGTATTCTGTCCAAAACTTCTAAAAACTAATTCAATGTGTGAAAGGTGACCTCCAGTCATCTGGAAATAGAATGTACATTTTTCCTCCCAGATAAAGGCTGGGTGTGAGTATATTCCTCCACATACTACAAATATTCCTTCTACTTGCAAAGCAGACCTCAGACTTGGCAGGTTCACAGTTCCACACCACCACAATAAAACAAATATCAAAATAAAGCAAGTCACTGAAGTTTCTCATTTCCCAGTGTATACAAAAGTTACATTTACACCATATTATAATCTGTTATACCTAATTTTAAAAATACTTTGTTATTAAAAAATGCTAACAAGATTGTTGGAAAAAATGGTACCAACAGAATTAACACAGGGTTGTCACAACCCTCAACTTGTATTTTAAAAACCACGCACACAAGCCCTGGCTGGTAGAATAGTGGATAAGGTGCCGGCCTGCGAACCCAAAGGTCGCTGGTTCGATTCCCCAGCCAGGGCACATAACCAGGTTGCAAGCCAGGTCTCCAGGCCAGGTCCGTGGCTGGAGGCAGGTGAAGGGCAACCATACATTGATGTTTCTCTCCCTCTCTGCCTCTCTCCCTTCCTTTCTCTATGGAAATAATAAAATCTTAAAAAAAAAAAAGAAAAAAAAAAAAACAAACCACGCACACAGATTGCCTATGAAGTGTAATAAAGCTAAGTGCAATACAATGAGATATGCCTGGATTTTAAAACTCAATACCTTCCGTTGAAAACCAAAGACAATGATGATAATAACTGAACTCAACCATCCTAATCCTAGACGAATACTCTCCTTTCTGGGCAGTACCTCCCAGTACAGCCCACGATAGGAGGGACTGATGCTGGGAGGCACCCCAGATGCACCAGGGCCAGCCCCAAGGGAACTTACAGATGTAATCCTTCACGGCTTTCTCAAAGAGGTCATACACGTGCTCTCGGTCCAGGCCGTCCAGGGCCATGCTGATCTCATCATGCAGCCACTCCAGCCACAACTCTACAAGATAAGGGCACCTCCTGAGTTACCACCTCCCTCACCAAAGGACGCCCAGAAAGCAAGCATTTTACTGCAAGTCACCAGTGCAAACATTTCATCTGTCATTCTACAACATGTTCACAGAATTTAATTCTTAACACCAGGACCAAGCGTACAGCAGGTCAAGGATTCCAAATCAGCCCACAGTAGTCTGCCCCTAGGGCATGTTACCTTCCGTCAAAGGGAAGATCTCACTCATCTTCTGGCGGGCCATCCTCACTTTGGTCAGCTCCCCTTCCAGCCGAAGCAGCCGGATCAGGTCCACGTGGCAGTTGTAGTCATAGACGTTGATCGAGAGCTAAAAGGAAAAGAAACAGAAGTCGATATTTAAAATGCTATAGTCAGGGCACATGCCTGGCCAGGTCCCCGTTGGGGGTGTGTAAGAAGTAATCACACATTATGGTTCTTTCCCTCCCTTCCCCTAAAATAAATAAAATATTTTTTTAATAAAATGCCATCATCAAAATAACTTAGCTTTATTCACCACTGGTGACAAGGCACATGTCTGTCACAAACAAAATAAATGTGCTGAGAGAGCCTCTGAAATAGAAATAAATATTTACCCTCAGGGAAAAAAAAGAAAAAATATCAATAAAATAAGCTTTTTATAATAACCATAAAGTTCCTTCAAATCTGTTACAATTTCTGTCAGAACACACTTGGCTCTCTCTGAAATACAGGAAACATTCTCATAAAACAAATAAATAAACACAAAACGTAACCTTCAGTAAGTTATTAACTCTTCTACACCTCTATTTCCTCATCTATAAAATGGGGGTGATACTCTGTTCTAACTCATAAAGTTCTTATGAGGACTTTGAAGACAATTTAGTAGTGTGCTTTAGCATATGCACAGTAAATAGGTGTCACCTCTTTCACTAAATAAGAAGAAAAAGAAGATTCTTTACTGTGGGGCTGTTTTACGTATTGGAAGATGTTTAGCAGCATCTCTGGCCCCTAACCCCTAAAAGCCAATTGCGAGAGAGAGCTGACATACTCAAAATATCCAAATCAATACAGTTTTATGGCAAAATCTAAACAGACTATTCAGCCAACCCAATGTTATACCATAGTTTTACAAAAGGTTACCACTGGGGAAAACTGAGTAAAGAGTATACAGGATCTTTCCGTGTTATTTCTTGAAACTACAGGGAAATCTATAATTATCTCAGAACGAAAAGTTTAATTTCTTTAAAAAGCTTTCAACCCCAATAAATTCAACTAAAAAAAAAAGCTTTCAAACTAGTTAGGGTACAGGGTTACCTTAAGTCTGCACAAAGACTATACTCTTTCAACATCTGCCAATTTATCAGCAATAAATTTCCCTCTTTGAGACTGCAGATTACCTATGCTTCATCCAGTTACCATTCTCCCATTGACAACAGATGCTTCACAACCTAGACACTAGCTAATGCGTAAAAATACATAGGGGAGCCCTGGCTGGTGGCTCAGTGTATAGGCACCGGCCTGCGAACCCAAGGTCACTGGTTCGATTCCCAGTCAGGGCACGTAAGCACGTAACCACGTTGCAAGCCAGGTCTCCAGCCAGGTAGCTGGAGGCAGGTGAAAGGCAACCATACACTGATGTTTAAAAAAAAAGAAAAAAAGAGAGAGAGAAAAAAAAAAAAAATACATAGGGGAGCATGTCTTACAAGGTATCAAGCCTCAGCAATAAAGGCTGTAAAACTGACACAGGATAGACAAAGTGACCAACAAAAAAGAGAAGTGTCCAGAACTAGACCCAAGCAGAGGAAAAATAGATTACAGAGGTGGCACTGGTTATCCACTAAAATAAATTCACAATCCATGAGCACAGCCCTGGAATGAAAAAGACTGAGGCAGAGAAACTCGGGGGGGGGGGGGGGGGGGTGGCACGCACGTAGCAATCCAAATGCCAGAACGGGTACAGAGGTGTCCCAATGAACAGGGTGCAACAACAAGGAACAGGGAAGAATCTTAGAAGCCCATTGCTAGGAGGACAGCAAGCAGTCCCAGGAGGTTACATATAGCATGGTATACTTTTAAAAAACTGATGAAAAGTCTAGCTCTCAGACCAGTGGTGGGGTACCTGGTATTCATTTGATTACCATGCTTTACAATTTACAGATGTGAACTGTCTGTATGTGTTGATTCACATGCAAAAAGAGAAAAAAATATCAGTAACACATAAGATCCAAGGGAGTTTAATGGCCAAGACTGGAGGTCTGAAGAACAGATCTCACCAGAACAGGGGTGCAGCCAGCCTGACACCCCGTGTTCCAGTGCATTTGCTGAATGAACAAGCCTGTATGAACTGACTTATAAAAAGCAGAAATGTGTCTCCATCTGTCCACGCCAGCCGGCTCCTCTGATAGTCAGGTGGGTTAGGTGGGACAAGCTATATCAGCTATTTCCGGCCTTTTTCATCTCATGGCACAACAAAAAATACACAGAAGCATTTTCTACCAATCTGACGCAAAAAATAGGTATAATTTTGATTTATTCACACTGGATAGCTATTGTTGTGTCTGCTTATGTCATTTTTTCATTTGACAATCTAAAGGAAAAGAGGTCGGTGCCCCTAACAGTCAGGTGTCACACGTTTTAAACATTCTTGTGGCTCAGAGGTGCAAAATCGCTGAGCTATACCAACGAAGGACACCAGCACCTTACAACTCAACGAAAATATCAACGCCAGGACAACACGGTGAGCCATCTCCCACCCAGCAAGGCTAAGCAGCCAAGGTTAGCAGGTTTACGTCCAGTGCAGCATTTGGTCCTCAACCCTGAAAAGTTCAAACCCCATTATGAGGGGCTCCGAACAAATCATTCCATCACTTGCGCTAAACCTGTTTTCTCGGCTGCAAATGACAGAGGGGACACCCTATCTGTTTGCCCCCCAAACCCACTGCACCCCTCCTCCTCCCCACCATGGGGATCACCCAGACGGGGCCTCCGGTTCTCTCTTTCAGCGGGGTTCACCCAACAAAGGCATCCACGGGTGTTGGAAGAGGAAGGTAGCTGGGTCAAGGTACTGCTTCCCCCACTGCAACCCCTGGGAGGAAACTGGGCTGCACCCCTTGACCAAAGGTATCGGCTCCCCTCAGGTACCCTGGCTGACCACACAACCTTTTGAGGAACCGGTCACTCCCCTCACCTCCCCAGGCCTTAGGGTGGCCACAGGTCCTGCAGTGACTATAATTAACCCTCCCTCCTGATCTCCCTACCCACCCTTTTAATAAAGACAGAGGTCCCTCCATTAACATTTTTTCAAATTACCCTCATTTGGAAGTGCCACCATGTCCTGCCAGGATGCCGGGTTACCCAAGAGGAAACGGATTAGAGACCGGATGACAACTAGATAGGCGCCAGACTAGGGACTGTCCCCGCTGTCAGGACAATTCTGTGGCGAAGGAATTGAGTTGTTGCTCCCAATTTACAAACGAGAAAGCTGAAACTCAAAATTAAGAAACCCGCCCAGGCACACACAGGTGCGGCCCACCTATGGCCGGGGCTTGGCCTCCAGACACTGAAATCTCTGCTCCTCGGTGTCTAGCATCATCCTCAGAATTTCCCATGAAATTCCAATAGGCATAGCCTAACGGCGTGGTTAGGGGCTGTGAAGTCGGTTCCAGGTTCAAGGCCTGACCCCCCCCCCGCCCCAACTTGCAGGAAGTAGGACCTTGAGCGAGAAAATTCCCTTCGCGAAGAGCCTCCGTTTCCACCCGTGAAAGTGAATGCGCAGCCGCCTCACTGGGTCGTTGCGAGGGTTCAATGGCACACCGCCTGCAAAGCACCAGGCAGGCAAGCGCCCACACGATGGAAGCTACCGGGGTGAAGAGTGGGTTTGCGGCCCTGGCGGACTCAGGCCCGGGGAGGAAACCGGGGGCCTGGGAGCCCGAGGGAGGGAGCCCGCTGCCCAGCCCCGGGCGCACCTGCTCCTCCAGCCGCTCGATCTCCAGCTGGTTCTTCTCCTCCTCCTCGTCGTACTCCCACTCGTACTCGCCGGGGGAGCTCGCTGAGGACGCCGAGGGGTACTCCTCGTCTCCATCGCTCTCGCTCACGCCTTCCTCCTGCGGGTCCCACGCTGGCCCCATCGTCTTGTACGCCGCGGAGGCCACAGCCCGCGATAAGGCCTTCCTCCGGGTGTTAGAGGCCTTCACCTCATCCTCCTCGCCCTCAGCCTCGGGCCCGGCCTTGGGCTCGGCCTCTGGCTCCGAAGCCGACGGCGCGGCTGCCGTCGCCATCTTGAGCTACCAGTGACTCCCGGGTTTTCCCTCGGCCGCCGAAGACCCACCGAAGGACAAGCTGTCCGCGGCGCGCGCCTGACCCAAACCTCGCTCTCTTGCCACCTGAAGGGAATATGTGAGCTTCGGGTGACGGAGAAGTATCTAAAACCACGAAATTTATTTTAGTTTCGTTTCTTTTGTAAAAGTTCTCGTGAGGGGAAAAAAAACGAATACGGCACGTGTTGCGCCTCATCTTCGGACAGAGTTGGGTCTTTGAACAGGAAGTGAAGTCCCGGAAGGAGCGTGATGACTGTACGGGTTTGGCGCCATCCTGAGAAGGTCAAAATGATTCTGGGGGACAAATGCTTCAATTACCGCTTAGTCTGACCTGGCGCGTGGTGCAAGTGTCCCCAAACGCAGAGAAAGCTCCACGTCCTCAGCGGTCGATTGCACCACTCATGAGAAAAACCCATTTCCCAAAGAGAGAACTCCCTTTTTTGTTATGGTTGGTTGAGATTTCTCGTTTCATAAGATACTTTGCAAATCAACGTAATGTTGCATTACTAGTCATTTATTTAGAAACTGAACTGTCAGGTATTGTCACAGGAATTGAATTTACCGTTGTTTATAGAGAAAACAGATACATAAACATGACGTTTCTTTCAATGAGGACATGATGTTCATTCCTTTTTAAATTTCCCATTTTGAAGTAGCGACGTATAGGTGTTGTTTTGTTGTTGTTGTTGCCTTTCTCCACCACGATCAAGTTTAATGAGGCAGGAATTGTTTTTCTTTTCATTGGATCCCCAAGGCCTGGTATAGCGCCTTGAATCATAGTAGGTACTCAACACGTATTTGCCCATGAATTAAATTGCCCTTGAATTACGGATTATAAAAATCGAGTGTTAGAAAGCTGATGGTACTTGCCTAGGGTCACACAACTAGGATTCTAACTCAGTACCGTCCAAATTAGAATCTCAAATGAACCTCTCTGAGCAACGCTGGACAAGTCACTGAACTGTTCTGAAACTGAACGTCTTCAGCTGAAAGTTAGGGTGAAGAGGGGTGGATTGGTTGATCCTCTGAGCAGTATTCCGGCGGGGGACTTGGGTCCCCGAACTTGGGACTTGCACTCCCCCTAGAAGGCGATCGATCCCCTTACACCCACAACCCAGCCCGAAGGACTAGGACTCCAGCGACTTCAGATCTTCCCGCTCTGCGCCCCGCCTTCCCCACAAGGGGCGTGGTCGAACGCCGACGAGCGCCCGGAGCCGTGACGTAGTAGCGGGCGCCCGCATTAGGCCCGGGGCCGACTCGCCGGAGCCCCGCTTCCCCCGGCCTCGCGCTTGGTCTGCGCAGGCGCAAGGCCGCAAGATGGCGGCGGCTGGAGCGGGCCGTCTAAGGCGGGCGGCGTCCGCCCTGCTGCTTCAGACCCCGCGCGTGCCGGCCCGAGAGCTGTCGGCTCCGGCCCGGCTGTATCACAAGAAGGTAGGGGTGGGCAAGGAGATGCCTGGGATCCGCAGCGATCGGGGGTCGGGAGGACGGGGGCCGCCTAGGCGATTCGTGCGTTCCGGCGCTGGACAGAGGCCCATTTTAGAGAAGAGTGGCCACGGGATGCTGCGCCATCTAGGGAGCCCCGATCAGGGCCCGGGATACCTATGGTGCCCGACCCGGGATAGAGGGACCGCCCTCTCGCCCGATTCTGCCTTAACTTCCCTCGCTGCGCAGTGACACTAAGTGCACATGAAATAAAAATAACTGTCCGTGGGCCCTGCCGCTGGCTGCCGCCGCGCATCCCAGCCTCAAAACACCCGAAACAGGCCAGGAAGGAAGGACTTGTTAGGGCCTGCCAGCCCGACTCCTGGTACAGACACCCAGCGGACTCGGGCTTCGGCCAGGCCGCGGCCAAGTGACCTTGGGAAAGTCGCTGCCCTTCGATGAACCTGTTTCTCCATTTGTAAAACGGGTATCTTAGCAGCCCCCTACTCGAGATAATGCTTGTGGAGTCCTCAGCATGGTGCTTAGCACACGGAGACCATTTATTTCCGAGTGGAGAAAACCAATAGTCCCGTTGTCATTTTCGGGTTTTGTCTGGGGGCAGGGACTGGGAGAGGTGTCGTTTGCAGCTCTTGCCTTCCGGGGACGTAAAATCCCGTAGGCCGGAGACTGACACTTGGAAACAACAAAAGGATGCAGTAAGTCAACGTGCGGCAAAAAGTCCAGATTGGATGATATCTTGTAGGTCCTTGGGCATGGAGTCAATATCTGCGTCGGATGGGTGGGGAAGAGGGACTAGACGAACAGTATACTTATGGCTAACTGGTTAAAAAACCTCAAGGTTGGGTGGGTGGGGAGGGGGACAGGAGAGCAAAAAGGGGATGGATGTAATACAACAACAATAAAATTAAAAAAGAAAAAATGCAATAACATTTTTTTTAAAAACCTCAAGGCTATTAGAGCCTTCATTGTGCCGGTTTTGGTAGACATTTACTATGTTTTGGCTTCAGCTCATCTCCAAGGACTTTGCTCCTCCCCCACCCGGGGGGTGTGTTTTGTTGACAGTGCACGCTGAATCAATTCTGAATCCATTCCGGCCGGCTGCCTCTGCCGTCAGGGGGCACTGCCGCACCGGCGATTGCAGGGCCCTGACAGGTGCTGGAACTGATTGGATCATCTTACAGAATTGGGCTCTTTGGTAGCATTGTCGCTCTGTACCAGCTTTCTTGAGACTTTGGGGGAAGCCTTCAATTTGTGGACCATAATTCCTTTTTGAATTTTTTTAGAGTGGTAATCTGAGAATAACTATTTGGAAGTAACAAAAATGCCATTTGAGCCCAAATCGGTCGATATAAGTGGGTAAAGGTCAAATAATCATATGTAATATATTTAACATTTAAATAATTATATGTTAAAAACCCTATGGAACCAAGACAGTCTTTTCCTCCAGCATCATAAGTTTCTTAAGATAGTTGGAGGTCAGATACAAAAAGGCTTTGAGTCATAAAAGGGTCTCATGGACAAGAGGTGAAATTTGGTATTTAGGGATTGCCTGCCAAGCAAAGGTGCTGATGTTGGGCTTACCATCAAGTCAGTACCAAAAAAGATTGTGATTTCCCTTAACTCTCTCATTTCAGGTTGTTGATCATTATGAAAATCCCAGGAACGTGGGGTCTCTTGACAAGACAGCTAAAAATGTTGGAACAGGACTGGTGGGGGCTCCAGCCTGTGGGGATGTAATGAAATTACAGGTACAGCTGGTTTTCATCTTTAATGGCAATAGCAATAATCTGTTTGCTTACCCAGTGTATTAAGTATCTGCAGGCACCATTTCACTTGGTCTCAGTTTTGGTTCCTGTGAACTGGGATGAGTCGGTTATAAACAATCAGAGCAGAGTCTGGATCCTGGTTCTTTTGCTTGTGTACTAAACTGACCCTTAGTGATTAGTAAACTAATCACACTGTTCTACCCACTGAGTCAGCTTAACTTCCAATGTTGGTTAAGTAAAAGCGTCTGTGACTTTTACTGACCAAAGGAAAACTGCAACCCTTGAGCTAGCAATCCCCAGTAAGAGGAGAAATCCAGTGAATCAAACCTCCCCTAAATTGAAGACAACAGGAAGGTAGTGAATGACTGGGTAAACCATAGCTTTGTCCACAGACACTTCATCATGGTGGGTGTGGGCAGCCTGCCAGAGTCTCCATGTCTATCTTAGACAACAGAAAAACGGTAGGGCTGGGCCACCAAATACAATCTGGTGTCCGAGAAAAAGCGTCAACCAGAGACCTTGAGCTATGCCCTTTCTGTGTTTTAGAGGCAAATTGACGTGGCAGCCATGAGCAGAACTTCATAGAAAAAAGCAGGCTGAAGTTACAAAAAGACTGAAGGGGGCATATTTTTCAGCTAATCTTTACCAGCTAGGCCCATGTAATTCTATATAATTGCTCTTATATTTAACTTTCCATCACTGAACTCTTCAAAGCAAACTTGGTAGTTCATGCCGAAACTTAAAGTGTGGAAAGCAAGACCAAACCTCTCGGGGAGAGCCCCAGGACGCCTCTGCTAACCCTAACCCTGTCTCCTCTCTAGATTCAAGTGGATGAAAAGGGGAAGATCGTGGATGCCAGGTTTAAAACATTTGGCTGTGGTTCTGCCATCGCCTCCAGCTCATTAGCCACCGAATGGGTGAAAGGCAAGACGGTGAGGTGGCTCCAAATCTGACCATTAAATCACATGTTCCACAAACATGGCTCTCAGTTCAGGGAAGGACCTAATGGGTGGGGGAAGAAAAGTAACTATTTTTTTAAATTATTCTAAGAATTTCCTTTAATTTCTCCTACTCAGATTTTTATTAAATTCTTCACCTTGGGAACAATGAATAAATGTTTTCTAGTTTTGGAGGGGATTTTGCTGTTCATCATTTTTATTTGGGGGTTTCCATGGTGTTTTGTTTCTAATTAAATAGAAAAAGGATCCCTACCTCTCCATCTAACAAAATAGAGCTTAAAGGGAATCCTTGGCTTTCTCCGAGGTTGCTGGTGTTATAATCTCTTAGGAATCTCGGTTAGGTCAGGGGATGTTGCATAGTTTGTTTTCTGGTTTTCTCCTTCCCCTGTGTTTTGGGAAGGATTACAGATGGCTTTTAAGAATTCTTGGATAACAAACTGGCCCATGCTAAAAGAGGGATTGAAGAACCAAAAACACGTGGAGGGTAGGGGCAAATGCACGAACACATCCAAACAGTGATCCAGGTGGCTGGTCACAGGCCCTCTGAGGGTGGGAAAAAGAAAGGCTGGAACATCTTTTCCACCCTTTTCTCTGCCAGAGCCTCCTTCCCCAGCAGCTGCAGAAGTTCCCAAGCCCAGCGAAGAACTGGACTTTGTAAATGCTAGGCATTGTTAAAACCTCTCCGAAAAGCCAAGCTGCAGGCTGCTGGTCTCTGCAGCCCTGGGGGCCGCTGAGTTATGGGGGAGAGTGAGTGGGGAACGCGGGCAGCTCCACAGCACAGCGCTGTGCCACGCCACGTGCCACCTGCTTCCTGTGGCTCGGGGCCTTCTGGCTGGCAGGCTGCTTTGGGCCACGGAAGCACATACCTTACTTGTCCTGGCAGGAGGTGGCTCTGCAGTGACTTGTTAACAAGTGTCTGCAGGGAAAGGAGAATAAAGGAGACAAGGTACTTGCACTCCCAGGACCTGACCCTTAGGGGCCTATGAGCTATAATCAGAAAATGGAGGAAGAGGGTCTTTCTTTGACCTTGAGATCCTCCCCCTTTGAGTTTGCAGAAACAGAACTTACCTCATAATGCAGTGGGGTTAGCGGAATTGGCAGATGAGGGGGACAGATGGGGACATCTGGCTTTTCTTAAGCTGGTGGGACTGTCCCACAAGGCAAGGAATTGCCTGCCTCTTGTCCTGCCCTCAGGCTTGAGACCACACCCGAGCACCATCTTCCCTCGTCTGGAGGCACTAGTCTCCCTCAGCAGAGGAAAAGCCTAAGTGCTCTGTGCCACCAGCCTGTCCAGCACCTCTGCAACCTCCCCGCGCCATCAGCACATGTAATTGAAGGGACTCTTGCTATAAGGACATCGGAAAAGCTGATACAAAACCAGCCAAGGAAGTCACTGCCTTTTTTACAAGCTGACCTACGTTTCTGGTCTCCAGCAAATCTGATTCCTAGGAGACATCTCACAGGTTCTCTTCTTGGCTCATAGAAGTGTCTCTGTTGGCCTTGCTGAGCCCAGGCAAGCGGTGCGGCTGTGTACACCCCGTACCGGAGACTCCCACCTGCAGCCGTCACCCAAAAGTGGGGGTCCTGAGAAGGTCCTGTGGCCTTGGTTTGGGGTTTTTAGCAGAAACCATCCCCCGACACCCCATCCCGAGAGCCTTCCCTTTCCTTGTCGCCTGTCCCTGCAGGCAGAGCGCCGCTAACACTGCTCCTCTATTCCCTGCACCTCTCAGGTGGAGGAAGCCTTGACCATCAAAAACACAGACATCGCCAAGGAGCTGTGCCTCCCGCCAGTGAAACTACACTGCTCCAGTAAGTCTCTGCCCTCCGGGGCCCGCGCAGCTAGGAGGGACTGTGTATTGGAGGCACCTTGCTCTCTTCTCTGGTCACGGAGTCGTCTCTGACCTGCAGAGGGCTCGCAGCTGTCTCAGGAGTCCGGGAGTTGGTGTGCACAGGCCTCGGGCACAGCACTGCGCTGCCCCATTTGTAAACCCCAGGAATGCCCTCCAGGCCATAGAAGGTGTCTGGCCTCCCCACCTCACAGAGGAGGGAACGGGTTCAGGTTAAAGCACCTGTCACAGCTCCTAAGAGACAGCCAGGCTCTGAGCCCCACCCTTCAATTCCAGAGTCTGTGTTGCCCCCACCCCATTGTAGTGAAGTTAGGACCAGCAGGGGGGGAAATTCAGCTTTCACCCCAGTCCTGTTCACCGAGTGCATCACTTCCTGCCGCTGGCAGCCATCGGGGTCTGCATCTGCGTCTGCGGAAGGACGCTCTGTTGTACAGGGGTCCCCTGCGCGCTGCCTCGGTGCCTGAGCCTGACTGCACTGTCCGGTTCAGCCTCTGCCATAGTCTAAAGCCGTTTCCCTCTTCTCTCAACCTTCTTGGAAAAGGAGGGGAGGAGAATCAGCAGCCTTAGCAGTTTGATGGAAGTTTACTGACCAGATTAGTTAAGTCAGCAGAGAGCCGGGCTTCTTGCCAGGGGGAGGCTCACAGAACTTAGTGCTGGGTCAGGGGCTCGCTAACACCATCTTTAGGGAAGTCGGCTCAGCCCTGAGCGCTTTCCACTTGAGCTAGGATTTCAAATACCCGTGAGCAAAGGCCAGGGCATGCAAACACTTTCACGCGGCTTCGGAAAAAGCCCGGCCTTGAGCTCAGGGTCTCTGCTGCTGGCCTGCTCCGCACCGTCATTCCAGCTCCCGCAATTTGTCTTTCCCTCCGTAGCTTCGCTCCTAACTAAGTGTTCAAAGTTAGGGTCACTAGAGAGTGACATGACTTATGTTACATCAGCCAATCTAACCAGCGTCCCTGCAACTATTCCAGTCTTCCCTGTGAGCAGCTGAGAACTAACATTTGTTGTGCCCTGCTACATGCCAGCCATGTTACGTAAGTCCTCACAGTCCCAGCAAGAACAGCACGATTGTCCATTTTTACAGAAGAGAAAGTGGATCCACAGGGACTCAAACTAACCTGGAATCCCAGGTATTTAACCTCCAGCTCTGTCTCCAAAGCCACCCTGGAGGAATCCGGCTCCGTCCCAGTGCCCTGGCTGGGGGTTGGTGAAGCCCTGCCCAGCACCGCTGCCCTCAGCTCTCAGAAATTCCTTTCCTGGGACTGTTGTCTCTGTCTAGAAACTGAGGCTCTCTTTCCTTCCCTTACTTCCAGTGCTGGCTGAAGATGCGATCAAGGCCGCCCTGGCTGATTACAAACTGAAACAAGAACCCAAGAAAGGCGAGGCAGAGAAGTGAGCCCGTGCTGGCATGGAGCGCTCAGTGGTCCCACACCCGCAGTGGAAGAGCCGTGCCCTCTGCACGCTTGCTGCCCACACTGCAGCTCCGATGCAAGCCAAATACACAGTTGAATCGTTCCGAATCCCGTGGTTTCTCTCAGCCCCTTTTATCGCCTTCATCCAGTTTGTGTTTATTTCAGATTGCATGTGTGGCCTCAAAACTGCGATCACTTTTGCTGGTCCGTGAAATGCACAGAGATCTCTTTGGGGAAGATTACCAATAGAATACCTTGGTATGACTATTTGCTAGACCAAGTATTGTACATAAAGCAGATCTGCATATATATAATAAATAAAGAATGTGAGACACTCTTTTCCTCTGCTGAGCCTTGTCTCTTGGATACCTCACCCCAAAGTGCTGCCCAGAACTTGGGGTTCCTGAGTGCTAGTCCATGATAACACACCTTTCTGAGCAAACGGAGTGGTACATGCAGAGACTTTTACAAAACCAAATTCGTGTTTTAGTATACAAGGGTAGAGGTGAAAGGAGGTGGCCAGCACTTTTGTTTGGTCTTTGCAAAATACTAACCGATCTCTCTGAGACAAGATTCTTTTATAATTTCACTAATTTATGAAATCCTGAAACCTGACCAATGCTGGTCTAGACACCATCCTAAAGCTGGGGACAAAATATAGGTAAAGAGCCCAGGGGAAGGAGTTTAAAACAGATTCTGGCCCAGGGTTGTGTCATCGGTCTGGGCAAGTGAGTCTAATTGTGGTGGCAGCTGGGCTGAGCCACACGGAAGAAACTCCTTTTGTCTCATTCTCTGTCCTACGCAGGTTCGCTATTTACCTAGTTCATTCTGAACTGTGTGTACGTGGACGGCGAGCGCAGGTTGGAAACATCCATCCCTGGCTCAGGAGCCAGTAACACCGCTCTAACCACTCGCCGTCCGCTACCCTTTTCTCCCCTGAGGGTGGCCGGGCAGGCTGGGGCCTTCCAGGGCCCCCAGTCACACAGCAGCCGCAGGCCCGCTAAAGCACGCCTGATTTCCTAATGAAAACGTGACACTGAAGTTCCAGCTAACAGTCTCAGATCGCCTTCAGATCTCCCAAAGGCAGACGTGTTTGTCTTTACCAACAGTGGCTTTTTTGCTCAAGCATAAGCTAGCTGTCTCCTCTTATTAAATATATCTCCTTTTAAAATTTATATGTAAGTGTAACAGTCCCCTGGGTTCTGGGGACAGGCCGGACACATCAAAGGCTGCTCCCGCCGCACACAGCCTGTGCAGACCACAGAGTTGGAGCCGCCGGGCGGGACCGTGTCAAGTTGTCCCGTGCGGCATGTCTACTATTTAATTCACTGTCCCTGTTTGCTGCGCTGGTCTCTCCCTTCTTTATTATATTGTGGCAACCCTACAATTCCCCACCACATTTCTTTATGATTTTTTAAAGGAGATGTTTTTGTCCTGGTTGACGCCCTCTGAGAATTAGAGCTGACTTGTACACATCAGACAGCTCACTCTTAGAAACAACCAAAACAGTGTTACCGCAATAGCCCGGACCTCAAAAAAGGAGGCGGCACAGCTAAAAGAAAGAATCTTTGCAAACTGACATTCAAGCGCTCCTGTTTCCTGGCGAACCTAGTGTGAACCACACGAGGGCATCGTGTACCCTTCGATGAGCTGAAGTCTAGGCTTGGTTATGTCTCCAAGTGGGGCTTGAACTCCTCCGTGGAGGTCTTGACACTGGAGTCACAGTAGTCCACCGGGCCCTGGTGCTCTGAGCCGGCCCTTATACTTGTAACCCTGTTCCCGGGACAACCCACTGAGGTTGGTTTCAAACATGGAAACTTAGCTCAAGAGGTCAACTGGCTCACGGCAGCTCACTTGGCTGAGGGACCCTAAAGCGCACGCTTCTCCCACCCGGTTTCCTTCAAGGCAGAACACACTGAGGGTTCTGACCACACATCAGAGGATCACCTGCGCCCTGAGCATTCGCATGAAGACAGTGAACCAACAGGATGAGCCCAATCTATTTATTTGGCCACTCACCGCTGCACAGCATGGCCCTCACCCTGGCTGTGCATGAGCCATCAGGGAACCAATTTTATCCCAACGCCCAAATCAATCTGGTGCTGGGGTGAGGTGGAGGGGGACTGGGCACTGGTGTTCCTCAAAAGTCCTCCAGGAGTCTTCGGTGTGCGCTCATGGGTGGGAACCACCAGGAAGCGCTGTGCACTTGACAAAGCAGTTTGCTCAAGTTATTCTGACGGATGCCTGCAATCTTGAATCTCCAAGGAGCCTTGAATCCTTTCCTCTCGGCCCCACCCACCACTCCCCCGCATCTGCCCTAGTCTAGGCCTCCATCAGCCCTCCCCTGGCTGGCCATCAGCCTCACTGCTCTGGGATCCATTCGCCATGTGGCTGCAGAGGGGTCTTTCCAAATAAAACTCCTTAAAACCCACCATGACTTGCCATTGCCCTGTGGACAAGTTCCAAATCGTGTACCACATTAATTGCTTAGTTCCAGACACTGAGCCTTAACCGCAGATCTCTGCTCATGCTATTCCTCCGGCTGGGAATGTCTTCACCAAGCATCACTCCTTCACCTCCACTCAACCTGGGAGCCTCCTCTCAGGCATCACCTCCACCGGGAAGCCTGCCCTGATCCCGCCAGGCTGAGAGAGATGTCCCGTATGTGCTTTCCAACCCTCCGTACTTCCCTAACCACATATGTATCGTGGATGGCATTATAGTCTGCTGTTTTCTTTCTACATCATTACCCAGAGACTGAGTCTATTTTTTAAAATATATTATGTTTTCAATTTTCAACAGATAACAATATGTTTTTTAAAAAGCAAGCAGCCTGAAACCAAACAGTAGATGTGTTTCCTAGCCATCCCAACTAATTCTTTCCTCAGAGGCAATTTCTGATACTCACTTCTTAAATGTCCTTCCAAAAATGTTCTGGCGTAACCAAGTATATATGAGAAATAGACCATTCCTTTTTCCTTTCCACACAAATGGTAGTATGCTTCTCACATTTGTGCATCTTTTCATGTTCCACTTGAGCATATTTCTCCACCACATCAGTTCCTATACTCCTGCCTCATTTTTATTAAGTTACTCAGTATTCCGTGTTCGATGGTCTGTAATTTAGTCTGTTATTGATGATGGTGTAAGATGGTTTGATGTCTAAATTAGAGACCCCAGCGTCTGGTACAGTTCGTGACTTCCTAGGGGCTCCATGGATGCTTCTTGAGTAGATGGATGGATGGGTGGATGGATGGATGGACGGATGAGTGGGTTTGTGGGTAGGTGGACAGGTAGGTAGGTGGGTGCGTGGATCGGTGGGTAGACAGATGGATGGGGACATGGATGGGGCCTAGTAGAAAGATGTGTGGTGTGTGGGTGGGAGGGTGGGGGGATGGATAGAGAAAGAGAGGCTCAGAAGGTGAAGTGAATTACCCCAGCTGGCACAACCAGGACGTGGTAAGTTGAAGCTCTCCTGCGATGCTCCACCCACCCCACCCCTTCAATGCACCACACCAGAGCTCTGACCACACCCCTACCCTTTCCTACACCACATGAAATGCAGTTTTAGAACCTCACTTTAAGCATTACTCCGTCAAAACTAGCTATATCTATCATGGAGCCTTCTTAAAAAGCCAAACAAAGGATGAGGCACCTCTTGATGAGTTAGGCCCCTTGAACTTGAGGCAAGAGTGAGGACTGTGGGCCCTGGCTGAGTAGTGCAGTGGGTAAAGTATCCTCTCAATAAGCCAAGGTTGCAGGTTCAATTCCTGGCCAGGACACATACAAGAGAAACCAATGAATGTATAAATAAGTGGAACAACAAATGATGATGTCTCTCTCTCCCTTTCTATCTACCCCCTATATACACACACACACACACACAAGATGAATACGTTTTTTAAACTTTAAAAAAAAGTGAAGAGCCCTGGCTGATGGCACAGTGGATAAGGTGCCAGCCTGCAAACCCAAAGGTCACTGGTTCGATTCCACCTAACCAGGTTGCAAGCCAGGTCTCCAGCCAGGTCTATAGCTGGAGGCAGGTGAAATGCAACCATACATTGATGTCTCTCTCCCTCTATGCCTCTCTCCCTCTCTCCCTCCCCCTCTCTCTAAGGATAATAAATAAAATTTTTAAAAAAGAAGAAAAAGAGTGAAGGCTCTGTGTCCATCCTTGTGACAAGACAGAAGACTTCCAGCTCCCACTGAGAATTGATACAAGAGTTTAAGTCCTAACAAGAAGATGGATGCGGACCTCATTCGTGGCTCCTTCTAGCCTGTCTGCCTTCTTTCTCCACTCTCCAAGATGACATCAGCCAACTCCTCAAAAAGTCACCTCACAGAGAAGACCACCTCCGCCCGGAAAGGCAGCACAGGGACAGAACAGGTGAGCTCAGGGCACTGGAGTCAGACAGGGTGCGTTCAAATGCTGGCTGCCACTGTGACCTTCGACGGGAGTCTTCAAACCCCACCTCCCTCCACACATACACACACACACAGGCACTGAGCTTCAGTTTATTCCTCTGCAAACTGAAAACAGTAACAGTTCCTACCAGGTCAGGTGGACACGACAATTAAATGAGATCACGCATGTAATGCACGTGACACATAAAAAATTCAGTGTTGCTATGGCAGCTATCATGATTGCACTACATTTGGACCCTGACTCTACCGGGCACACTGGCTGGGACCTCCTTTCCTTGTCACAGAAATCCTCGGTATATGATCCTCTCATCTTACAAAGATGCAAAAAGGTAAAGGGATGTGTCCAGGATCACACAGCCAGGAAGTGGTGGAGGGGGGATTCTAGGCCAAGGCCACCGCTCTGTCCGCTCATGCGTTCTCATTATCACTATTAGCGTTGGTGTTATCATTACCACTACTGTGACTATTACCACTGCTGTTACTAGTAGCAGTACTATCATTATCATTGTTTAAATACTATAACCTCTAAGCTTCCAACCTGTCCTTCCTTTGCCATGGGACTGGCCCTCACAGCAAGGTCTCTAAACTTAAGCAAAGCTTGGTCTCCCTGCCTCCTTGCAGGAGACACATGGACATGACTTCTATCACTTATGACAGGCAAGCTCTCCACACAGCGCTTGGCCAGCCACAGGGAGCAGCCATTCTCCAGGCCCAGCCTCAAATACCACCAGCACCATCCCCACCCAGCTATCTGGAGAAATGTCATGGCAGACACTCCCAGCTCTGGCCTCACTTCAGAGAAGCCCGGCTCTCAGAATAACTCCAAAGCCCATCCACTCCCGAGCAAGGACACTCTCACTGCCCTGGAGCTTTGGCACAAAAGAGCTTCCAGGGGCCTCCCTTCCCGGCCTTGGGACCTCAGGCCAATGGGTCAGAGGACTGGGCGGGACCTCCCTCTGCCCAGATACAGCATGCAGCGCTGTATCTTTTGAGCAGAATCTCGGGACATTAGGGAACAACCTTGGGTGGGAACTTGGGAGCTTGCATTCTGATCTCAGCTCTGCCACGATCTCTACATATGACCCTAAGCAGGTACTTAATTTCTTTACGTCTTGATTACCCTTTCTGGAAAATTAGCAGCATACTAGCTCCTAAGTCACAGAATTATTGAGTGGATTAAATGAATTATCAAATGCATGGTTTTAAAAAAAAGCACAGTAGGCCCTGGCTGGTGGCACAGTGGGTAAGGTGCCGGCCTGCAAACCCAAAGGTCGCTGTTTCAATTCCCAGCCAGGGCACATAACCAGGTTGCAAGCCAGGTCTCCAGCCAGGTCCGTGGCTGGAGGCAGGTGAAAGGCAACCATATAATGATGTTTCTCTCCCTCTCTGCCCGTCTCCCTTCGTCTCTCTCTGGAAATAACAAATAAAATCTTAAAAAAAAAAAAAAAAGCACAGTGCCAGGCATGTGATAAGTGCTCAATGAATGTTAGGTATCACCGTCACCATCATACCATCATGATTATTGTCATCAACATCATCACCATCCCCATTATCACCACCATCACACCACCATCATCATCACACCACCATAGTCATCCTCAGTATTGTCATGGTTCGTCATCCTCATCATCACCACCATCACTACCACCGTCATCACCAATAGCAGTAGCAGCGGCCCCACTATCACTGTCATGGTCATCGCCATCATCATCAGCAGCAGCACCACCATTGTTACAGGTTGGACTCCTCAGGGAGCCAACTCTGAGACAGAAATTCAGAGTTAATCCGGGCACGTCCCCGGGATCAGCCCGTGGGGAAAGGGCAGCTAGTTAATAAGGCAGAATGTGGCAAAGGGAGAGGGTGGGCAGTAGTGCATCTGCAACAAGTCTCCGCTGCCCCCTGGGGCTCCCCAAATCTGACGGCTCCTAAGAGTCGGCTTTTCACTTCCAAGCTCTAACGTGGATCCCACTGTTGCCTTTAAGACTTCTTCTCATTCTTTGTCCAAAAGGAGATTTGTGTTTTACTAGAGGATGAGCCAAAAGCAACGCATACCACCAATGCACACGTCGTTCATGGTGGAATCCCAGGCATCTGTCAGGCTTAGTGTCTAGGGGCAGAGGAGCTCTGTGGGAGCTTCTCACCCTGTCCTTCGGCCCTTCGTCCCCAGAATCTTGCTCACTTTCCCACAACAGCAGGGCCCCTGAGGGCCATCTTCCTTCGAGTGGGTGCTCATCCACTCTAACCCCAAAGGCTCGGGACAGCACGGCCCTGCTTCCTGGCAAGACTTCTCGAGTGGCCACGGGATCTGAGTTGCCTCTTGGCCTTTCCCACTCTTTTTCTAGGTTGCTGCACCCAAGGATAGTCTGCTCGTGTGGGCGGCTCTTTTTCTGGCTGAGTGAACCGAGCTGAGGGCCTCAAAGGAGAGAGCCTGGGTCACGGACACTGGCCCTGAATGGTCCCAGGCAAGCGTGGGCCTCTCTTGTTCGTCCTTCTCATATGGACCACCTACGAGGGGTGTTGCAGGCTGAGATAAGATTGCACAGACAGAATGCCCAGGATAGCTAGGCGCACCATAGATGTTTACTAAATGCTCATTCATCCAGAGGACAGGCCCTTAGCAAGCACCATAGGATAAGAGGAGGTGTGAGAGGGAGATTGTGCCTCTGCTTTCCGCAGAGTGAGGGCTCTCTGACTAACCCCTGGCCTCCAAAGCCCTGCCTGACCCAGGCCCAATTCAATCCAGCCACACGGTCCTCCTTACCGTCCCTCATGCTCACCAAGCACATTCCCACCTCAGGGCCTTTGCACATTCTGGCCCCTCTGCCCACAGTCCTCTTCCCCAGAGCTCCACAAGGTTGCCTCCTCTACTCAGCTCTCACCTCAAATGTCATCTCCCCAGACAGGCCCCTGCGTCCACCCTGGCCTAAGTAGAAACCCACGCCTGCGTGCTGGGTCATCACACTGTTCATTTCCTTCCCAGTACAGAGCACCCTGGATTTATGTTGCTCAGGGAGAGGGTGGTTGAGGATTCACCGTTAGATCCCTGAGGCCCAGAATAGTCACCATGTACATTACAGGACACACCCGTAAAAGCTTGTTCCAGCCATAGGCCTGCACCCACAGTGGGCACCCAGGAAAACCCTAGGAGGCATGAGAGCCATTCCTTCCTCCCTGGGCCAACCTTCTTTCCTCTCTGTATCTGGCGTTGATCTGCAAAAGGAGGGACTGGACCCCATGAACCCATATTCCTTTCTAGCTCAAACAAAAAAATTCCACAAACTTAAACAACTTCACATTTTAGCCAATATCCAGCTCATGCCAGAACATGATTCATCTCTGCCGATTTTGCCTAGCAACCAGCCCTTCTCCCCACACCCTCAACCAACTCCCCCCGCCCCCCAAGAAAAATTCCTCCCCCACCGCAGGCCCTCCCAGCCTCCCCGGGCCTCCCCCCTCCCCGGTATCCTGGAAAGGAATGCAAGCCTTCAAGATTCCCCCTGTCTGTCTGCCACCAGCATTTTCATGCAACCTCAGAATGTCTCGGGCTATGTCTGGAGCAAGTGGGGGGAGCTGCTCCCCACCCCTGGGATTCGTACAGGAAACAGCAGCAGAAGTAGGGCTGGCAGAAAGCGCTGACCCAGCACGAGGAGATCATTTCTATTCTGATGCCTCACCCTCCAGTGTCCAGCTCTCCAGGCCTTGAAAATTGTCTGCATTTCAGGGCAAAGGAAGAGACGGGGAAGTGAACGATCGGGAGGGAAGTTCCATGCTTGAGACAAAAGCAGCCCGTTCAGATTTCCCAGGAATGTTTTCATCTCATTCCTCACGGTGAGGGAAAAAACAACCGTCTCACCGTAGTAGGTACTGGAAAGAATTGGATCAACAGCAGTACCTATTTGCAACAGCAATCTTGGCCATCTAAGAATAGAAAGTAATTCATTTCCTTAACATGAAAAGGGATATTGACCAGAGAATTACAGCCGACATTGTGGCCGCTGGAAAACTTGGGCAGCATTCCCATTAAGGTCATATCACCATTTCAGCGCTGCCATCACCTCCAACAATACCACCACCACCTCCTCCGTCACCAACATCATCACCTCCACCTCCATCACCGTTACCTCTACCATCATGGACCATTTCTATCACCAGCACCTCCACCACCACCACAACCACCAATCATATTGAATTAGAAGTTCCAGCCATTGCAATGAAACACACAAGGAACAAGTGAAGAGCAGAGACAGGAAGCTATGAAACTGTTACTCACAGATGCTTTGATCATGGATCTCCCCAGAGGTCCTCCTTGAATGAGGAGTCAGGGAACCTGGCATGCAGACTGGCCTCAGCTGTTACCTTTCTGGAGGACTTTGGGTATCAGTTTCCCCATTTTGTAGCTTGAGTGGTGGGACTATACCAATTACTTGCAAACTATGCTCCACTGAGCCCTAGGAGCCCCTGCTGGGGGCAAAGGGAGGCAAACAGATGCCCCTGGGCATCGCATCTCCCCATCCAGGATGCAGCTCGACTTTCATTCAGCTTCTGTTAGCAAGTAAGAGTTTATCAGGTCAAAGGCCTCTGTGGCTCAAAAATGTTGACAATCAGCAGATACACAACCAATACTAAGGGGAATTCAGGATAGAAATGGGTAATTCATAGAGAAACCCCATTAGGAAAAGCCCCTTTCTCACCAATAATCAGAATACCGTAACTAAGAGAACAACAGAGTACCACTTCTCACCCGCTGGAAAAAAGACTCAGAACCAGCCGCCATGGCTCTCCAGAGGTGGGACCTCCTCAGACAACACGCTTCTCCCTAAGGACAGCTTTCTCCCTCTCCAGAACGGGAGAAGAGGAGACACAGAAGTAGCCTGGTGCAGAGCCCCAGTTCCTACTTCATGGGTGTGAACCACCCGGGGTGTGAGCCCTGCATGGATGCAGTTTCCTGTGTTGGCTGCCCCTCTGCGCTCTGTTCACTGACAGGAGGCAAAGCCCGGCTGACAGAGCTTGCTCCTTCAGGAGGAAGCCGCACTAAAAGCACCCAAAGCAAGATGAGTGGGAACCATCCCAATAAACGCATTTGGATTTAAAACAAAAAACAAAACAAAACAAAAAAAAAAACCTAGCATGTTGTTATGGATGTGGGAAAACAGGAACTGGCTTAGACCAAGGTGGGAATGGATATGGGTGACACATTTTGGAAAAGTCATCCAACAGCATCTTTGAAAAATGCTATGCATGTCCCCCATGACCAGCAAGCCCGCCAACAGGACCTAGCGTGCCCCAAGTCTGCACACACGTGCATTTGCAGGATGCCCTTGGACCTGTGGGATGATGCAGCGGCCCCCCAGCCCTGTCATCTGTATTCTCCCTGTGTGACTCACCTACACCTGA
Source organism: Noctilio leporinus (assembly GCA_004026585.1). NCBI lineage: Eukaryota > Metazoa > Chordata > Mammalia > Chiroptera > Noctilionidae > Noctilio > Noctilio leporinus. The sequence goes on from PVIW01006444.1 coordinate 23,284, forward strand.
CCTTGGAGAAGCCGGAACTGGCACCCTTCCACAGGTACCCAAAGTCCAAGTGAGCTGAAACCGGGTTCATACCTCACACAGGTGACCAGCATGTGACTCCGTGGCGTCATAGCTGCTTCCTGGGGCTCAGATCCCTGTCCCATCCCGGGAGGTGCTCCGCAGCCCACAAGGAGGTGCAGCCACCAGGCCAAACCGAGGACCCGCAACCTCACCCTGGGGACTCACCAGCGCTGCGTCCCCACTTCTGGGGCACCGCGTTCATCAACAATTCAGTGCATAGAGATGGTTTTCTTGTTGGTGAAAGGAAGCCGATCAAACCGACTTCACAGCCATTTTGCACATCAAGTCATTTGTGTGAAAAGCAAATTGGAAACTATTGACTATATTTATATTCTAGATCTTTGCTCCAAAGTGAATTCTGAGTATCCTCTCACTCTACAGGATGTGGGCACTTTCCTTCCTCTCACTTATTCTAAACAGTGGCACAGGCACCCTTGGCCGTCCATCTCAGGGTCCACAGACAGGTGTTTGTAAGTAGGTTCCCGAAAAAATTCTGGGGCAGGGGACAAGGAAAGTTACATCATAGATGGCTGCCACAGAGCTCCCCTCAAGGGGCATTTCTCTCTCAACTCCAGTCTGTTCAAAACCAGACAGTGCAAAAAGTCAGAGCTGGACAAAGACAAAATGCTCTTATCTCAGGTGGAGTCATGGGAAAAATTCAAAAAGTGGCTCTAAGAGGCTGGCGCAGTCCTTCCGGCCAGGGCTCTGCTGCAGGCCCCGCGTGCCCAGTCGGTCTTTGCGCTCCTGTCCTGGGCTCGCCACGAGAAAAGGCCTCTTGCCAGTGAGGCGTTGCTGAGATGCTGGCGATGGGACCAAAGAATCTGGGAGGTCTCTCCTAAAGGTGTCTTCAAGTGGGAGGAGTTTGCTCTCTCTGGGATGAATTAAAGGCGGAAAAGGAAGCAGGTTCTCCCAAGGCCTTCAAGTCCAAGGAGCAAGTGATTCCTTTAATTTAGGTAAAACGGAGTCCTGAGGTTGGTTGCCCCCGGCACTGCCACCTCGCAGGGGAATTGAGGTCCACCTGCCGGGTGGAACACAGAGCGAGCCTCCTGCTGCCCCGCCAGTTTGAGGCCCAAGTGACCCGCTCAGGCAGCACTGCCCGGGCAGAGGCAGAGCCGGCCTCCACCACGGGGCTCCAGACCCAAAGCCAGCGCCTCCCCAGTGCCCCCAACTCCACGCTCACGCTCCAGGGAGCCCCGGGGCTGTGGCGGGAACTCCAGGCCCTGTGGACTCTCCGCGTCTCTCCTGCTCGCAGCATTTTGGGCAGGGCCAAGAGCGTTGGAGTCCAACAGACTGGTTCAGTCGTTCACCAGCCACGTAACTTCGGGCTGCTGGTTGGGTTGTGGTGCCCCGCCAGGGCGCTCCGGGTGGGCTGCCCGAGGGGGCGGGGGTGCGCGTGCGCAGTTTGTGAACCATAAAAGCCTGACCCAATGGCAGGTTGTGGTCAAAGCTCTCTTCGCAGCGTTTCTGCTTTGCAGACCAGGAGGCACGCAGCATCGTGCAGCTTGCGAAGAGGCAGCCAGCTGAGCCGTGGGGTCACACGGAATTTGGACATACTGACCTTGGGCCCCCTGCTCCAGCCCCTTACTCTGCAGTCATTCATTCGTTCACTCACTCATTCATTCATTCATTCATTCATTCATAGGATTGCAGACTAAGGGACTGCCCTAGATGGTTCAAAACCCAGCTCATAGGAATAAACTTAGCTGAGGAGGTAAAAGACCTGTACTCAGAAAACTACAGAACAATGAAGAAAGAAATCAAGGAAGATACAAATAAATGGAAGCATATACCATGTTCATGGATGGGAAGAATTAACATCATTAAAATGTCCATACTATCCAAAGCAATCTACAAATTCAATGCAATCCCAATTAAAATACCAATGACAGACTTCACAGAAATAGAAAAAATACTTCAAAAATTTACGTGGAGCCAAAAACACCCACGAATAGCCACCACAGTCTTGAGAAAGAAGAACAAGGTAGGAGGAATCACAATATCGGACTTCAAACAATACTACAAGGCTACTGTCATCAAAACAGCATGGTACTGGCATAAGAATAGACATATAGATCAATGGAACAGAATAGAGAGCCCAGAAATTAACCCAGGACTCTATGGTCAACTCATATTTGACAAAGAGGGAAGAAACATCAAATGGAGTAAAAACAGTCTCTTCAACAAATGGTGTTGGGAGAACTGGACAGCAACATGCAAAAAGATAAAACTAGACCACCAACTTACACCATACACCAGAATAAACTCCAGGTGGATAAAGGATTTAAACATAAGCAGTGCCATCATAAAGGTCCTGGAGAAAAATATAGGCAGTAAAT
>PVIW01006444.1:25779-87086 GCA_004026585.1 Noctilio leporinus
GCAGAAATATGTTTACTGATACTTCACCAAGGGCAAAGGAAATCAAAGAACAAATCAACAAATGGGACTATATCAAATTGAAAAGTTTCTGTTCAGCTAAAGAAAATATCAGCAAAATTCAAAGGGAACCAACTGTATGGGAAAACATAATTGCCAATGATACCTCAGACAAGGGTCTGATCTCCAAAATATATAAAGATCTAATGTGACTCAACACAGGGAGACAGACAGCCCAATTAAAAAATGAGCAAAGGACCTGAACAGACAACTCACTGAGGAAGACATACAAAGGGCCCAGAGGCATATGAAAGAATGCTCAACATCACTAGTCATCAGAGAGGTGAAAATTAAAACCACAATAAGATACCACCTCACACCTGTCAGAATGGCAATCATCAACAAATCAACAAACAACAAGCATTGGCGAGGATGTGCGGCAACCCTTTGCCCTGGTGCCCTGTTGGTGGGCACCAGCCCTGTTGGCTGGTGCAGCCACTGTGGAAAACAGTATGGGGTTTCCTTTAAAAACTAAAAATGGAACTGCCTTTTGATCCAGCAATTCCACTACTTGAACTATACCCAAAGAATCCTGAAACACCAATTCATAAGAACCTATGTACCCCTATGTTCATAGCAGCACTATTTATAATAGCCAAGTGCTGGAAACAGCCTAAGTGCCCATCAGTGGATGATTGGATCAAAAAACTTTGGTACATTTACACAATGGAATTCTATATAGCAGAAAGAAAGAAGGAACTCCTACCCTTTGCAACAACATGGATGAAACTGGAGAGTATTATGCTTAGTGAAAAAAGCCAGTCAGTGAAGGACAAATATCATATGATCTCACCCATTACAGGACAATAATGAACAAAACTAACAACAAGCAAAACAGAACCAAATATATGAATACAATGAATAGGCCTTCAGTGGTCAGGGGGAAAGGCGTTGAGGGAAGGTGGGAGGCAGAGGCAAGGAAGGGGAGCAGCTTAGACAAGAACCTAGTATAAAGGAACCATGGACATGGACAACAGGTGGAATTGACTTTGGGGGGAATGGGTGGGTGGGGAGGGGGACAAAGGGGAGCAAAAAGAGAATGGATGTAATACAACAACAATAAAATTAAAAAAAAAAAAAAAGAAAGAAAGAGAAAAAATTTTTTAAATAAAAACAAAAATCCAGCTCAGGCACTTTCTGGCTGTGTGACTTTGGGCAAGACACTTCACCTCTCTGAGCTTGTGTGCTCCTCTCCAGAAGGTGGATAATACCATGCCTCCCTCAGCTTTGTGAGGGCCCAAAGTATAGAAAGGGCTCAGTGCTCAAGAACTGGGTTGCTTGGGGGGTTGCTAGGGCCTTTCCCAGAAAAGGTGCAGAGATATCACGATCCCCCAGTGTCACGCTTCCCCTCCCGGCCTCATTCAAGGAGCTCCTTGAAGGGAGCTCAGCACTCCCTGCTAAGCATTCATTGAGCACCTACTGAGTACCTAGCTCCCTGCCGGGCTTGGAGGAGAAGCCATATGATCTCTGAGGTCAGAACTGTCCATGATTCCTTCTTTGGAGCCTCCTGACAGTAGGAATGACAAGGGTAATCAGAAGAGCTGAGAAAAATGGAGCTCTTTCCCCATCCCTTACCCTGGGCCACACTCACCAGAGCCCTGCAACTTGGCAGGCCTCTCAGTGTCCCGGGTGATGCACTGCCATTCCAGGACAGGCGGACCCCTGTCAAGGTCACACAGCCTAGAAGTGGAATTCAAACTCTGGGATCTGAACACCAGGCTTTCTCGGTGCAGACACCCTATGCCCTTCCTCCACGGTGACTGGAGGACCTGCCTGCCAGAGCCAGTGGTAATAGAAATTTGGGTTATTTCCTGGATGGGAACACAACAGAGTAAAGGACTGTTCTAGGTCACCTGGCAACTAATCCCACTGGCTCCCCCCCACCTCTCTAGCTTTAGAAATAGTCCTGGTGCCTGCTCCCTTGAACCCAAGTCCCTGAGCTTCCCAGTCCTTGTTGCTAGCCATATGTCCAGCTATGCTCACCCAGACAATGTCTAAGCCCTTGTTGGGGTCACCACACCCTAGAAGGAGACAGCTGCACCATGACCCCTGGCCCCTTCTGGGCGCCAAATCATTGCAGAGGGGGACAGGGGGTCTTTACATGATGCAAAGTGCTACATGAGGCTATCTCCTCTGTCCACACCCTGCACCCCTCCCTGAAGGTCACATGATTTACCCCGCTGCTGGCATTGCTCTGGTTTTCTCCAAGAAAAAATGTTAAGGCTCTACAATTTGAAGCTCTAAGAATCACTGATCTAACGATTCTGAAACTTCTAAGCCCAGACCAAGAAAGAAGAGGCAGCTCACAGAACAGCCAGACCTTTAGAGATAGACAGTTTCTCCTTTTCTCTTCTTCGGGCACAGCACTTCACAGTTGTAGCTAACAGAAGTTCACATTCATTGAACACCAACCTGGTGGGAGGCAGGGGGAACTGTCCTAAGTGATCTAGGTGAACAAACTCTGCTTCCACCAACCCTCCAAAGGAGGTACTACCATTATTCCCATTTCACAGATGAGGAAATGGAAGCCTAGAAAGGTTGAGTGACTTGCCCAAGATCACACAACTGGGAAATGGCAGAGTTGAGAGTCTAACTCAGGTCCTATGAAACCTGCACCCCTAACCACTATACTATACTGCCCTGTGCATTATAAAATGCATTTGCATCTGTTAACCTCTCAGCCCTGAAGGAGGTTGAGGGGTGAGAAAAGCAATGGCTGTGATCTCAACTTTAGGACAAAGAGACCCAGAACTCAAAGAGACACACAGCTTAGGGGGACCTAACTGGGTGTCCTGATTCCTTATTTCCATGTCCCACTACCTCCACCACCCCTTGCTGTCCCCATCAGCCCCTTGGAGTTTCCCCACCCCCAGCCCCTCCAGTTGCTCTGGCTCCCCAACCCTAAGGGAGAGGTCCCAGGTGGCCACCCTTAGACCTGGACCCTCCAGTCTCCCATGGCACCCTGCAGGGCTCCAGTGGGCACTGGGCTGCCTGTGTTGGGCATCACAGATGCCTCTAGCATCAGGGACCCTGGCAAGAGTAGGTTTATGAGCAGGGCTATTTTATACTTTGCAGCTGCTGCCATAAACCCTGGACTAGCCAGGGGAGGGGGGAGCAGCTGTGGGGAAACCTCCCAGGCCCTGGAGTCAGAGCCAAACCCTTCTTGCTATTTTTGAGCAGCTGGAGGAATCTTGAAATGAAAACCTCCTGAAAAAATGGCAAATCCCTGGCCACTCTAGACATGTCTGGTCCTCCTGCCACACCAGATACAGCAGCTCAGGGATGGACATGGTGCCAGACTGCCCACCAGAGATCTCCCGATTCTCACCAGCTCTGGACGGGTCCCAGCTCCTCCTGTCTGGTCCTTAAATGGCTGCTTATAAGTTGAGGGGTTCTGAACTGTAGAAGCTCCCTCAAGTCACTCAGCTCAAGCATTCCTACTGTTACAGGTTCTCTGTTCCAACGACTGGCTGTGTGACCTTGGATAAATTACTTGACCTCTCTGGTTCCTGTTTTCCTCATCTGCAAAATGGAAAAGCATTAACAAGGTTGTGAGGAAGAAATAACATCAGTAGTTCACAGCAGATTTATTTCTAATAGCTGAAAACTGGAAACCACCCAAATGTCCATTAGCACATGAACCAATAAACAAATTGTAATACAAGGGAATACTACTCAGCAATTAAAATGAGTGAAACATTGATGCGTACAATGACATAAATAAATCTCCATACAAATACTGAGTGAAAGAATCAGACCAAATGAGTACACAGTGCGGTTTCATTTATATAAAATTCTGGAAAACAAAAGTGAATCACAGCGACCGAAAGCAGATTAATAGTTGCCTGGGATGGGGGTGGGGGTGGAGGGGAGCCATAAGGAGAGTCCACAAGGCGTACAAAGACGCTTTCAGAGGAGACGGATGTATCTCATCATCTTGCTGGTGGCGGTGGCTTTATGAGAACACATGTATGTCAAAATGATCAAAATGTCCACTTTAAGTACATGCATCAATGGTGTGTCCATTCTACCTCAGTAAAGCTACAAAACAACACTGCAGACATGCCTCATAGCCCATTTTTAAGTGGCAGCTATTCCTGTTATTAATCGTGGGATTGCACCTAGATGATTCTTTGCTGAATTCACCTTCTCCACCAGAATATAGCCTCAGATGTGTTTTGTTAACGGTGTGTCCTCAATACCTGGCACATAGTAAGTTCTCATTAAATAGTTGTGGTTGGAAAGCTAAGGGTCTATGACCCTGCTACTTGCTCCCGGGCCACCTTGGGATTCAGAGGGTTCATTAACACCAACCAGGGCAGACTCAAGGATTGCAAGCTCCTATGAATGAGACACAGGCGTGCCTGGCCTGTCACTGTCAATACCCCAGAGGGCAGGGTGCGGACACAACCAGGATGCGGGACCTGAGTTGAAATGCTATAGACGCAAAAGGCATGTCCTCCACCCCGCCATCAGGAGAGGGATTGGAGCCACACGCAAGGCCTTGCTGAGAATGTGGAGACGACTCTATGTGCCCACATAGAGCACCTGCTGTGTACCAGGCTCTGTGCCAAGTGCTGGGGAGACAGTGCATAGAGCCCAGGCACCTTCCCTCATGGACTTTGCATCTTGCTGGTTACAGTGGCCTGGCCAAACCCTCAGACACTCTGATTTAATTGGTCTGAGAGTCAGTATTTTATTTTATTTTATTTTATTTATTTTTGAGAGACAGGGCAATCGGGGGAGAAAGAGGGGGTGAGAAACATGAACGTGCAAATCACCTGTACCCACCCAGGGGATCAAACCTGTAACCCAGACATGTGACCTGACTGGGAATTGAACCTGCAACCTTTCAGTTTGTGGGACGATGCCCGACCAACTGAACCATGCTGGCAGGGCCAGGGCTTACGATTTTTAAAAAAGCTCCCAGGTCATCCCCTGTGTAGGTGGAGATCCCTCCCAGGTGAAGTAGGATTGCCTCCTTATACAAATGGAAACAGTGGCCCAGGGAGGGGAGGGGACTTGCCAATGCCACACAGCCAGTGGAGGGCGGAGCTGGCGCTGACCCAGGCAGTCTCCCTGCACCGCCCAAACCTTAACCAGCCCAGTGGGGTGAAGATGAGGTGCCCAGGACAGAGCGGCCCCTCCTGCCCTCACCCAGGGCATGACCCCCAGCCAGCCAACGCCCACACCTAAGCTCATCAGAGTCAGGGCAGGGCACGGGGAAGGGGGCTCTTGAGCACCCCATCACCACCACACACCCCCAGACGCCCCCATTCCCACGCTGAGCTGGCTCCATGTCCTGGAGTGGCTTTGCTCCCTCTCTCCCTCCTCCCCCTTTTCAGTGACAGCAGGCCTGGCCTTGGGACAGACTCCCGGCTGAGGGCAGCTGTGAGGTTTTACAAGCCCTGGAACAGTGGGGCCTGTTCAGGCCATGGCAGATTCCTGGATTCCTGGGAACAGTGGAACCCCTCACCCCCACCCTCACGTCTTACTGTCCCCCTGGCCCAGCCGCAGCCACACACACCCCACAGCCACTGTTCCCTCTGCGGCTCACTCCCCTCTGTGCCCAGCCAGACATGTGCCCATAAAAGGCTCCTCCTGGGTAACCCCACCCCAGATGTGGGGGCTGATGGAGAGGCCCTAAGCAGGAGTGGGGCCCTGCTGTCCCTTCCCCCAAAGGCTTCATCCCTTCATTCACTCACTCAATAGTGGAAAAGCAGGGGAACTCAGACTTAGGAATCAGGTCTGGAATCCTGGCTGGGTGATGTGGGCAACTGACTTCACCTCTCTGGGCCTCAGCTTCCTCATTTGTGGCACTGGAAATAGTGAGTGCCCGCCTCCCGGGGTTGCAAGCCTCAGAGAGTTATGATGTCCGATGTCCCGTGCTTAGAGCCGGGCACATAACAGGTTCTCATTAATTGTGAGCAATCGTTATTATACTTGGGGGAGGGGCTGTCAGGGAGGGCCCCCTGGAGGAGGGAGCATCCCGGCCAGAAGCTCAAGAATGAGAGGGAGTTAGCCGGCCAGGACAGGGTGGAAGGGTGTTATTGGCAGAAGGAATAGCCTCTAGAAAAGTTCAGAGTGAGTGAGATGTTGACCCCAGCACAGTGCTGGGCCCACACTCTGTGTCCTGCAGAGGGCCCAGGGGAGCATTAACGGGAAGCCACTGGCCAGGGAACTGCTGGTGGGGAAATTTGCCCCTTCCTATCCTGGGGATCTCCAGTCAGCGCCTGCTCCTGTCGTACTGGGTTTTCTATCATGGGGAAGCTTAATGCACTTGCCAGCCACAGCCCAGCAGGAGCTCAGGAGCAAGCAGAGAGCGTGTCACATTCAGAGAAGTTGAGTGGCTTGGTCAGAGCCACACAGCAGCCGGGTATTCAGTGTGTATATTAGACTCCCGCTCTGTTCTTGGGCGGGAGCTGGTCCGGGCTGGGAGAAGAAGGGCCCTTCCCCACTGAGCAAGACAGAGGCCATTGTCTGTTGTGAAACCCAAACCCGGCCCCCTCCAGAGGGATGTGGGGTCGAAGGAGGAGAGGAATGGCGGGGAGATGGCCTCCCCACCCCCATCACCTCAGGGATGCAGCACGTGCTCCCAGCCCAGCCACATCTGGATTCCAGCTGCTGCTCCAGGGCAGGGGGTGGGGGCAGTGGCCGCAGAAACATGCCATCAAAGGCAAGCAGGACCCTGAATGAGGAGACAGAGGCCAAGGCTGCCTCCAGGCCCTGGCACCCGTGGAGCTGTGGGTGCAGAGATCCACCCAACCTCAGCCACCGCGCAGAGGCACAGGGAACTGAAGCCTCAGCTGGGAACCCCTCCCCTGCCGTGTCTCCTCGGGGACACAGACAGTGGCGGAGCCACCATGGAACGTGGCTGTGTGGAGGCTCGAATTACCACCCCCATTCCCCTGGGACTTCATTCCCGTCTTTCCTTACTTCCCCCCTTGAGTCAGCCCCTAGGGCCTAGACGACACGTTGCCCCCAAAAGTTTCCCCAACCCCAGGGGACATGCCCCCATCTCCCAGGGGACTCATTCCCCCTTCAGAAAACTGGTGAGACTCAGGACAGAATAAAGGTTTATTGTGCTGATTTGTTATAGCTCAGCACCCGGAGAGCTGTGTGGAGGTGGGGGGGGTGGGGGGGCCAGATGGAGGGATGGAGAAGAGGACCCCCCAGAGCCTCCCCAAATCAGGACGGAGCTCAGGCTCCCTGGTCGAGGACTAAAGAAAGCTGGGGACACAGGCTGCCAGACCAGTGTGTGAGCAGAGGCGGGGCACCAGTGCCCCACTGCTCCAGGCCCGGTGTCGGAAACCCTCCCCCACCCCCTCAGGCTCCCAGAGTGGCTCTCCTCACACTCACCCCCTTGCCGGGCTTCCAGGCTGCTTTGGGAGCCTCACATAGAAGCTTCACACTCGCCCCCTCCCCAAGGCAGAATGGGGATGAGAGGCAGTGCTTGAGGGGGCCTGGGCCCTCACCCCACGCCACAGGCCCACAGGCACGGAGGGTGGGGGGGGGGGCACCTTTGGGAGTCCGCAGAGCAGTCACTTCCCAAGTATGCTCCGCAGCGTTCTATACTGTAGCTATTAAAAAGAAGGAAAAAAAAAGTTCTCCAAAGCAGCTCGGGAAAGGCTAAGTGAAAGCAGATTCCACCGGGCCTTTACTGGGGGACCCGCAGGGGCCCTGCAGTGCTCTCAGGGGGTGTGGGGCATAGAGATGCACCGTTTCCTCAGCTCCTTGGGCTCCCAAACCTGCGTTGGAGGGAACCCAGTTTGGGAAACGCTCGTTAGGCGCAGTCAGGAGGTGTGCAGGGGCCGGGCTCAGAGGTTCGCCCGCTGATTCATCAGGCCACTTCCCGGGGGGCACGAACATGCCAGCCCCCGGCACTTTCGCAGCTCCCATTTAAAGTCTCCCCAAACTGCTAGTTAAGCTGTTTTACTTTTCTGCCTTGATGAAAAGCGAGGCTGTTGGCCCTGTCCAAGGGGCCCGAAGTATGTTTCCTAACTGACACAGAGGTTACGGGGACCCCCCACCCCCAGCCCCACCTCCCCAGAGGAGCTGTGCTCGGGGGTGTAGCCCAACGGGGCTGCAGGGGCAAATGCTCTAGGACCTGGTGGGTGGGCAGGAGACCAGCAGCAGCTGTCGGATCAGGACTTGCTGGGATTTGCAGCAGGGGATGGTCCGGGAGGGGGCATCCGGGAGTGCTAAGGGCCAAGAGCCTTTCTATGCCCAAGGAGGGGACCACTAAGGGTCTGACAGTCAGGGCCACAGCCCTGGGGGCCTATTAGACACTAGGGGTGACACTGCCACAAGCACAGGGGCTTTCAGGGGTGCCAGTGGGGTCCCCAGCTTCCCGGGCTAACGAGGGAGCCGAGTCTGGCTCCCCTGGGCCTTCGCCAGCCACCGCAGCCCCCTCTGCCCGTACAGAGCACAGCTCCTCCGGCACCTGTGGTTTCTCCGCTGGGACCCCCCACCCCTGGGCTTCCCGCTTCTCCTCCTGGCCGCCTGCCTCCTCTTCTTCCTCGGACTTGCCCTCTGTCATCCTGGCTCCATCTCCGCTGCCCGGGGCTGCCCTGGTGGGAGACTTGAGGTTCTGAGTGGCGGCGAGGATGTCAGCCTGGAGCTGCTGGGAGGAATCCAGGGCCTCCTCGGGCCTGCCGTCGGGAGCCCTGTCAGGGACCTCGCTGAAGGCCTGGGGGCCCCCTGCCCGGTCCCGCTGGTCCACGTACTTCTTCTTGGGGAAGGAGGAGGGGTAGTAGGCCGAGGCCTTGTGCTTCTGGCGGGTGATGAGGGCGGCGCAGACAATGAACATCATCAGGAACGCCAGGGAGCCCACCACGGCGATGAGCATCACATACTGGCGGAAGAAGTCCACGATGCCATCCAGGAAGTTGGTTGGGGGCTTGGGGCCCGCCAGGGACGTGGGTTGGGGCCCCACCGATGTGGGGCTGAGGGCCGGGGTCCGGGGTGGCGGGAGGCTCGCGGAGGAGGCTGAAGAGCCGTCAGCCTCCCCGCTGCCCCCCATGTCCTCCAGGAAGGTGGTCTGCAGGGGTGCAGAATGGGCGGCCGCAGGTAGGACCCTCGGGAGCAGCAGCAGGGACACGATGAGGCTGGGGGCCACAGCAGAAACCATGTTGCCCCGCACCTGCCGGGAAGCAAGGCCAGAGAGGTCAGGGTGGGAGGATCCCAGGAGATGCAGGAAACACACAACACAATTCTAGCAAGTCACTTCCCTTCCCCAGGCCTGAGCCTCCCCACCATACAACGGACCCCTGTTCCTTCATATGTGGGGTTCACGTCTGCCCCGTCTCCACTCCTAGGGTGCAGGGGCTTAATCTTATTTATCTCGGCATCCTCAGGTATATAGTAAATGCTCCATAAATGTATCTTGATTGACTTGACTGACTTAATAATTTACCCTTTTCTTACTTGCAACGCACCAGGTACTATTTGAACATTTTTACGTGGGATTTTCTGTCAAACCTTGAGAACCACCTGATAGGGAAGGTACAATTACTAGCCCCATTTTCCAGGTATGGAAAATGAGGCTCAGAGGGGTTCAGGGACTTCCCAAGAAAGAGCAAGCTTTGAAGATGATGAGGCTGAGTGAGAAACTGAGTCGCTGTCAGCTGAAACCCCTCCTGTGGGGAGCCCTCCCCAGCAGCCCCTGGCTTCTCTGTGGACCCCTTCCCCTCTCCAGAAGATTCAGAAGTTTTAAAGCCTGCACACTCTCTGAGTTCTACAGAGGGTCTGCCTGCCAAGAGCATGCTGGGAGCAACTGTCCCAGGTCTAACCTTTGCCTCAAGGCTCAAAGCAGGACCTGGAGGCTGCAGAGGAACCCCCTGCCCCCCACGCATGCCTGAGACAAAGCTGGAGCCCGAGTCCCACCACCAAATGGGACCCAGCTGAACCCTGCCCTTCCCTCTCCTGCTGGCAAGCTGCTCCCAACATCAACCCCCAGACCCTATCTGGCCCAGACAGCTGGCAAAGAAATAAATGCCTAGGTTTACGGACAAGCCCTGCTTCTGAAACACGAATACTCCCAGCCAGTCTGAGTGGGTCTAGGTGCTCTGATAAACCCAGGGACCTCTTCGGTGCCCCCAGGTCACCCCCAGAGAATCTCCCTGTCTGGGGCCCTCCCTCAGGAGACTGAGATGGGAAGATGGAGGTCCAGAGAAGTCCGGGGCAGGCCCAGAGCCACCGGGGACCAAACCCACAACTTAGTTACGTGCTCTGACTGGGAATTGAACCTGCGACCTTCTGGTGCACTGGATGATGTTCCAACCGACTGAGCCACCCGACCAGGGCTCAGGGGTTCATTGTGAACAAGCTGGTCCTCAGGCTTTCATTACAGGCCACTCACCTGAGCCCCTCTGTGGGTGCTGCCCTACAGAAGCTCTGGGCCCTGGCTCTATCCTTGACTCCAGCTTTCAGATGAGGAAATAGATTCAGAGACGAAGAGTGGTTGCCCAAGGACTCACAGATGAGTAAGTGTCAGAGTTGGGATTTGAACACAGAAGTGTGATGCCAAGAGTTTCTCCCTCTCTCTCTCCCTTCCTCTGTCTCCCCTCCTCTCTCTCTCTCTTTTTCTCACCCAGGGCTGCCCTCACCCCCCAGTTGATGTCAATTGTCAGCTGGAAAAAAAACTACATGAACTTCGGAAGCCCTCCCGGACCTCCTTTCTCCAGCACTTGTTGGCAAAAGTTCCAACAGTCAGCTCTGATTTGGGGTCCTTATCTCACCAGTCCCCCCACTCTGCCTTCTGCCTCCAGTCAGGCCTCAGGAGCAACCTTTCATGGTGGCAGCTTAAACTCCTCACCCCTGACTGTGACCATGGTGGTTGAAGGCCAGGGGCTTTTCCCAGGGGGTAGACTGTGAAACTCTCCGCAGGTAGCCAAGTGGGAAGGTATCCTGACTCCATCTCGGCCCAGTTCTTTCATCTGGCCCATCTGGGCCTCACTCTCCCCATCTGTAAGTTGGGGGCATGCCAGGGAGGTGACTACAGGTCCTGCCTGGTGCAGAATAGCCTCTCACAAGGGAAACGTTTTCCCACCCAAGTCAACAAATGATTATCCTCACTGGATGTGTATGTATATTTGCTCATTATCTTTCCTCACCTCTAGGCAGGGCAACTTTTTACCTCATTGAGAGAAATCTCACCTCTGATCACTGAGAAATCCAGGCTCCCACCCTGGCCCCATATACACATATACACACACACATACACACATACAAACACGCGCGCACATGTGTGCAACAGAGAGCTAGATTGAGAAAAAAGCTCTCTACCCCTGAAGCCTTGGGGTGAGGAGGGCAGAAGGTAAAAGACTCCAGACAAACAACCTTTGGCTCCTAAAGGCCAAGACCCTGGCTCCCAGAGTCCCCTACACCCCACAACCCCTCCTAGCTCCCCAGAAAATGTGCAGGCAAAGTGTGGGAGCTGGCTGGGCCTTGAGAGAGATGGCTGTGTGACTCTGCATGATGAGACCCTGCCTGCCCTGGGCCTCAGTTTCCCATTTGTAGAATGGGCGCCCTAGCCTGGGCAGCTCTGCCCTTTCCTAGTTCTAATTTGTCCTGGGGCTCAGGAACTCATAAACCATTTAGAACGGCCATCAGGCCATCCCCTCTCATTTTACCCAGAGGAAATGGGGCTGAATCTGGGACAGCCTACTCAGGGTCACACAGCCTGTCAGGGTGGAGTCCTGAATGGGACCATGCACTGTGGTGTCACTCAGAACACCCCACAGGAGGTTGCTTTCCAACTCAATGTCCTGTGTGTCATCTCTGGGCCTCAGTTTCCACATCTGTACAGCAGGGATACGGGCCACCTCCCTGCACTGTTGTCAGATCAAGAAACAGCAGTGCCTGGAGCACCGTGGGTGCCAGTTAGTGGGCGCCACATGATGGGCCAGGCCTCCCAGCATGCAGCGGGATCTCTCTTTAGAGCCCATCTCCCTCCAGGTTCATTGTTTTAAAATGCGATGGCTCCAGGTGAGGTCAGGGATATGCAGATGATATAAAATCCAACCCTAAGGCTCAGATACCCCAGACCAGAGCCTGAGGGGCTGCAGCAGCTGCTCCACCCCCACCCAGAGAAACTGGTAGCCGAGGGGGAAGGGCTGTCCACAAAAACCTGGCTTCAATTAGTGGCCTTGGGGGAAGGGGGTCTGGCTGAAGCCCTGCACCCCCTGCTCTGGGGCAGCCGAGGACAGGGACCTGGGACCCTTGGAGGGGAGACCTAGGGAGAAAAAGGTGTCCCGAGGGCTCAAAACATACACACACACACACACACAGAGCAGCAGCAGCATGGGCACACAATACACACAGACACACAATGTCCAGACACAACACCCAGACACCCCAGAGGGCCCCGCCGGCCCACCGCACAGACCGCCAACTCGGACACACGTCGGGCGATTCTCCAACAACACGTGCACACACGCGACCCCTGTCACACCGAGAATCCCCCCAGACAAGACAGTCCCAGTCCCCCCACCCTCCTGCTGGAAGCAGCCACGGGGCATCCACTTCCAAAAACAGCACATCCCCACGGAGCGAGGGCACAGGGGCACCCACGCAGCACTCGGCGCACAAGGCCAGGGACGGCTGGCGCCCGCACTGTCTGCCCCCGCTAGCCCTCGCAACACATCACACGCACAGACAGCATCCAGCACCCCCTAAAAACTCACACACACTTAGAGACGCTTCCCCAAAGTGCTCCTGCTGGACCCCGGTCCCTAAACTCCAAGGCATCTTCCGCTCCCCAGACAGAGGAGGGGGACCCCAGGACTCACCCTTCCCTCCGCACACAGGCCTGGTGCTCCCGCCAGGTGGAGCGAGAGAGAGTCCGTGCCGGTGCCCAGCGCTGCTCTGGGCTGGCCGCCCCGCCCTCCTCCCGCCCCCTCCCTGCCTCCCGGCTGCGGGGCCAGCTTGATTTCATTAAGGGGTTTGGGGTGGGGACAGGGGGAGGGGTGGGGCCCCGCGCTGGGCCACACACATCCCTCCCTGCCTCCACTCCCACAGGCGCCCCCTCCTCGCTCTGGGAAGCCCAGATGGGGCACTTCCCCCCTGACCACGGATCTCCAGGGTAGGCGGGGGCACGGACACAGACAGACAGGGCTGTCCTACAGCCCTCCCCCAAAACAGCAGGCTGGGGATCTGCCCTCTTTCCAACACAGAGCAGGTCAGGAAGGTTTGAGGGCCCCTAGAAGTGAGGAGGAAAGTTCCCGACACTTGATTCCAACTGTGAGTAGTTTTCCGAGGGTGCAGAGTGGGAGGTGGGGTGTGTGTAACACAGAGCATCAGTGGAGGCCTGATGAGGCAGAGAGCAAGTTCTGGCACCCACTGTCTGGCCCTGGTCAGGCCCTGTCTCCCCCAAGCCTCAGCTTCCCCATTGGTGGGGGTTGGGGAGGGAAATCTTCTGGGCTCCCTCTGGCTCTGGTCAGCATTCTAAATCAGCAGCCTCACGTGCCCCCAGATGGTGAGGCCGGAGCAGGAGCTGTGGTCCTGTTTCACAGAAGGGGAAAGACAGGCAAGGTGGGCTCAAGTGGCCCAACCAGGGGACGGAGATAGGTCAGCAGCAGCCCTAGAACCGGGACCTCTGGCTGACCTGCGAAATCCAGTGGGTCAGGAGCCCCAGAATTCGTTCTTTCACGCACTCATTCATTCATTCATTCATTCATTCACTCTGAAAATGAACGTTCTAGACATTCTTGGTGAACTCCTACAGGGCACCAGGTGCCGTGCCCAGCAGGCCTCAGAGATGAACCTGGGAGCCCTCGGGTGCGCAAAGGCTTCCAGGGAAAAGGACACATACAAAAATTACCCTTTTGCAAAAATGGAATGGGTTTATGGCAGAAGGGAGGCCAGGCCGAGGGCTCGGGGGCCCCAGAGCAAAGAGACACACTGAGAGAAAGAGGCAGGGCCATGGTCCCAGAGGGCTCAGCTGTGACCGAGCGGTGTGACCCGGAGGAGACCCAGGGAGGTGCTCCAGGGGGAAGGACCAGCGTGGGTGGAAGCCCAGCGACTGGAGCAAGCAATGAGGGTTGGGAAAGTCGGCAGGTGCCCAGCTAACGGCTCCGAATGTCATTCGTCCGGCCTAAGACAGAGCCCATTCTGTGCTCCTCTTTGGGGGGCAGAGCAGCTCCCACAAGGGGTATGAGGTGGAAAGACCCAAGTTCAAATCCTGCCTCCACCAGCTCCAGCCCTACGCAGAGCCTCTAAGGAGGAAGATGGAGGGTATGAGCCTCTGGGCAATATAGAAGCATCGGGCAGAGGCCAGGCGTACGTTTGTCATTGCTGCTGTTAACAGATTACCATACCCTCAGTGGCTTCAAATGACACACATTTATTCTCCTACACTTCTGGCAGCCAGAAGTCAACAATGGCCACAAGCAAGGTGTTGGCACAGCTGCGTTCACTGGGAATCAAACCCACAACCCGTAAGTTACAGGACAATGCTGCAGCCAACTGAGCCGCTCCGGCCTGCATTCTAAGCTTCTAGAAACCGCCTGCATTCCTCGGCTCATAGGCCTCTTCCTCTCTGTCACAGCTGGCTGCTGTGGGCTGATTCTTGTCACTCTGCCACTCCTGGCTCTCTACCCAATCCCTCGCCCACGTTTAAAGACCCTTGTCATGACATTGGGCCCACCCAGAGTAATCCCCCTAAGAACTGCAATTTAAGGCCACATGCAAATAAATAAGTCCCTTTTGCCATGTAAGGTGATCTATTCATGTTCACAATTTCCAGGCACTATGATGGGGACATCCCAGGGGGAGAGGCATCTCCTGTCTCCCACACTGTCGTTGAATATTGTTACTTGTTCCCTGGGGCTCCAGAACCCACTACCCTCCAGAGCACCAGGGTCCCTCCTCCCATGGAGCCTACCACTGCGCAGGCTTCGTAAGAGCTTAGGGACAGATGAATGATTATGTGAAGCCCATCTTTCGGATGCAAACACTGAGGTTCACGATAGTGCGACCTACCTTGATCCAACAGCATATTGAGGATCATAGTCCTTTCTTCTTCACCAGCCCCTGTGTCTTACCTAGAAATGAAACTGCCAGGCCAGTGACCCTCCCCTGAAGGGGCTATCAGACTATGTCCACACACATATCCACACACAAAGTCACACATGCTCTCCTTTAGCCAACCCACAGCTCCAACCCACAATCTGAGGTCAGAACAGCAAAGATGTCAGTCTCTGGTGGAAGGAAAAAGGATCTGGGAACTGCAACCCAAGCTCACACATCAGCTGTGGGTGGCTGGGCTAATCGCTGCCCCTTGCTGGGCTGCAGCTAAATGTGGGGTTGGCCTCCATGTCTGCCCCAAGCCTGCCAGCACGCAGCTTCCAACATGCTGACATTCCACATTTGATTCATTCCATTATATTTTCCCAGCCTTTCCTTCACCCAGACCAGTATTGGGAGCTGGGGGACAGGGATGAGCAAACAAATGCCCAGAGTTTACACAGTAGAGGGGAGACCTGCTGTAAGTAAGTAAACAAACTAGTGACTATCTAACTGCAAACTGGGCTAAGAGTTAGGATGAGACATTTCAGGAGCTATGGGTGACTCATGTTGGGGGTACCTAGTCTAGCCCTATAGGTCAGCGAGGCCTCCATGAGGAAGTGGTAGTAGAGTTGAAGATGAGGAGAAGGTATTTAGGAAGGCAACAACTCAAGAGGATTCCCAGTGGTGGAAATAGAATGTGCAAAGGCCCTGAGGTGAACGGAAACCCAGAAGCTTCAGGGCAGTTCCTGAAGATTACTATTGAGTAAGAGGACGTGAATCAGGTCTATAGGGACCAGAAGTTTGGCCTGTTTTGCACATTGTCCAGGATCAAAGATGTGCCTGGAACACAGGAGGTGGTCAATAAATACTGTTGATATGTCAGTGACAACTCTGACCTCCACACTTGCCTTCCCACATTTTGACAACTTGCTGCTCTGAGATTTTGCTCCAACCACTCCTTGTCCTCTCTGAGGGTCTCACACCTCACATGCTCTGGTTCCAGGACCTGATCCCCATGGCCTGAAATGCCATGGCTCCAAGAGGGCACAGGCAGGCCCATGGCAGGCAGCAGGCCGAGCCACTGGCTTGCAACCTGTAATTTCAGAGGCGCAGAGCAACAGGCCCTCTGCCCAGCCTTGAGGCCTCACCCTGTGCCTAACATGCAATTAGCAGCTGTGCCCCCCACCCTGCTGAACAGTCAGAGCTGAGGGGGCAGGGAGGGCAAGGGCAAAACCCACCAGCATCAGACCTCTGCCAGGGTCCTCCCCAGTTGAGCCTGGAGCAGGCTGCCTGGTCCACCACAGCCCACAGCTCTAGCTCCTTGTGCACACAGAGTTCCCTCTAATTAGCCAGCTTCTGGGGCCACTGGAGCCAGCGCTCTAGGGAAAAAATAGCCCAGGTCTTTCCTGCAGCCAGAGAGGCCAGGGCTTTGGCCCCACAGGCCTGGCCTTCAGGGGGACACCTGTGGAGCAGCCTCCCTTTGGGTACTCTGCAGAGGTAGAGTGGGCTTCATCCAGGCAGGCCAGAGCTCCAGATGTGCTGTGAAACCTCCCTGGCCCTCAGTTTCCCTATCTGTAAGCTTGAGATGCTCACTTATTCCTCAGCTATTTATTCCCCAGCTGCCGGGCACAGAGAGAGCTGTGAAACAGACAGGTGCTGACACTATTTTGCTCAGGCTGTTCTCTCTGCCAGAAGCACCATCCTCCGAGTTCTCCATCCCTTGCCTGATCACCCCCCTGCAAATCTTGTGGCTCAGTCATTACCACCTCCAGGAAGCCCTCCCTGAACCCCAGCCTTTGCAGAGGGAGATCAGTAGCCTTTTCCATGTTCCTGCACCCCAGGCTCCCCACTCAGAGTGCTGAGCATATGGGGCCATCAGAGCCTGTTTGTATGTGTCTCTACACTGTCCACTTCTTTGGTCCAGAATCGGGGACTTTTCTGTCACTGTATCCATAGCACCAGTGCCTGGAACATAGCAGATGCTCAGTAAATTTTCTCTGCTGACTGGTCCAAGCTGCCCATGTTACAGATAAGGGAACGGAAGCACAGGGAGAGGATACACTGGCATCATTTTGCTCTACACCAGCTCCTGCCTCAGGGACCTCCTTGTAGGGGAGACAGATGAGAAACAAGTCAAATGGCAAACTGGGAAGATAATCCGATGCTGCAAAATTTTATCAAGGGGGTAAGAAGGATGAGGAGAGAGGGAGTAGCTTTCGAGGGGGTGGGGCGGGTGCTTGGACAGCTATTTTAGAACGGTGGTCAGGGAGGGCCTTTCTGAAGAGGTGCAGAATAAGAGGAACCCCTTCAGGAGCAGGAGGAATAGCTTCCTGGGCCAAGGAAACAGCAAGTGCAAAGGCCCTGAGGTGGGGAAGGGCTCGGCATTAGGCCTCCTTCCTGGAAATGAGACAGGGCACTGATACATTCTCACCAGGGAGTTGATAGAGCTTGGAAACTGGGAGCATTCGCTTTTGGCTCTGCCCCTCGTATACTGTGTGACTGAGCCTCAGTAAATTTTCCGCTTGTTTGCCCACCCCAAGCAAGCAACTGGATGCCCACCTACTGCTGAATGCAGAGAAAAACAACCAGCCACTTTGGCGCACAGTCCGGCAGGTTTTACAACATGACCAGACATTTCCCAGATGATCCAGCAAATCACACTAGGCCTTCTTGTCCAGGAGAAATGAAAGTGCACAGCCACACAAAAATGAAGATGGCCATAGCAGCTTTATCGCTAACAGCAAAATAAAACTGGCAACAATGCAAATGTCCTCCCGCAGAAAACTGGACCGACAGCCTGTGGTACGTCCAGCTGGTGGAACACTCCAGCAGGCAAAAGATGAGACTCGGGATAGGCAGCGATTTGGGTGAATCCCATCTCGTAGACACGCAGAGAGAGAGAACCAGACCTAAAGGAATCCTCTCACTGGGTGACTCCATTTACATGGTTCTAGAACAAAGGTAAAACTAAGCTATGGGGACAGAAGTCCAAAGAGCAGTCACCCATGGTGAGTATTGACAGGAAAGAGGCACAAGGGGACCTCTAGGGCTGGAAACATGTGATACCTATACTGGCTGGTGGTGACAGCGACTCATGGAAGAACCAAGCTGCACACTTCAGATGCATGCAATTGCATAGGTTGTGACTTCATTAAAAGTGTTCTTTAAAAAGTAAAAAACTGCCCTGGCTGGTGGCTCAATGGATAAGGCGCCGGCCTGTGAACCTAGAAGTTGCTGGTTCAATTCTCCAGCCAGGGCACATAACCAGGTTGCAAGCCAGGTCTCCAGCCAGGTCTGTATATAGCTGGAGGCAGGTGAAAGGCAACCATACATTGATGTCTCTCTCCCTCTCTGCCTCTCTCCCTCCCCCTCTCTCTAAAAATAATAAATTTTTAAAAATTAAAAAAAAAAGGTTAAAAACCCCGTATCCCTCTCTTTCTGGGGGTGTGTGGGCGACCAGAGCTGATAGGACCTCCGGCTTCCTGTGATGGAGGTGGCTGGGCCAGCTGCACGCTGCCCTGTAAACATTTACATTCCGCAGGGAGCGGCTTCATCAGCCCTGTGTGGAAGGCTCAGGGAGGGGGCACAGGCATGGAAACATGCACCACCACGGCAGGCCTGCCCTCTATCTCCTGTACTACCAACTGCTCCCTGCTCCCTGGGTCCCCAAGAGCCCTCACAGCCCACCCCTCATACAGGGCCTGTTACAGGGGGTCTCTCCCCATCTTTGTGAAGTGGGGCTAGCCAAGAATGGGGAGGGATGGAGCAGAATTTCAGGGCCCTAGGTCCCCTAGACACTCCATCATCACCTCACATTTCTCCTGCTCTCACCTCCACTTGACATGAAAACCTTCTGTCTCATCTTTTCTCCTTCCCTGTCCCCTTCTCTGCCCTTCCTCCCTTATTCCTTTCTTCTATCCTTCCCTTCCCAGCCCACATCCAGCAAGGTAGACAATTAAAAAGCTAACTTAGTAATGTGCATATGGTATGGCAGATGGTGGTAAGGGGTAGGAAGAAAAGTAAAGCAGGAAAAGGGTGACATTGGAGCAAAGCCCCGAAGGCCATGAGACAGAATCAGGGAGACAGTCAGAAGAAGGGCATTGCAGGCTCGAAGAAAAGCCATGCAAAGGTCCTGAGGTGCGGTGACCCTGTTGCTTTCAAGGAGTGATAAAAAGTGTTGGGTGGCTGGAACCAAGTGAGTGAGGGGAGAGTAGGAGGAAGTGAGGTCAGGGGGCACCAGATCCGATAGTGCAGGGCCTCTGTGGGTATCTGCAGGGCTTTTGGCTTTCCCTGTGAGCAAAGAAGGCAGACCATAGTCCCATACTGACCTGCAAAACCCTTTGCCATGTTTTCTCTGCTGGCAACATGTCCCTGTCCTCTTTATGTCCCACATCTGTACACATACATACCCTTTCTCTCCAGGGCCTCGACCAAGAGATGGCTCCAGGTCTCATCCCTGGAGAGAGGAAGGGGCTCCCCATGAGGCCTTCATGAAGGCCACACAGATCTGCAGCCCAGGCCACTAGCTTCAGTCTCAAAGGGGACCGGATGAACCACCTCCTCTTGGCATGAGTCAGCTTTCTGCACCTGGGCCTAGGGCCCACCCACCTCGCAGTGAACGGTCTTCATGACGTCCAGATCCACCCCCATGAGGGAAAGGGCCATGTAGGGGTGACCACAAGGAGCTATAACCCACTCAGGAGCAGCCAAGATCACCTGCCCTCCAGGGAACTCTGGGTTCTGTTGCTTTGGAGCTGGGTGACCTTGAGCTAAGTCACTCAATTACCCTGAGGGTCAGTTTTCTCCTCTGTAAAATGGGGGTAATAATATCACCCCTATCCCTCCTGGATTACTGTGGGAAGACAATAAGCCTTAGCCCCTGGCACTAAATAATAACAACAACAACAGCAGCAACACAAGTGACATCTGGGACTGAGAATCTGTCACACCCCCTGGAGAGAGGGAACACAGCCTGGCATATAAACAGGTGCTCCCTAAGGTTACTGGATGGAAAGGGGAGAGCAATTAGCAATTCCAGCCCTCACCCAACAGGCTGGTCAGCGGTCAGGGAGGGCGCCCCCCTCCCTAGGAGGAGTGTGCATGCGGGCCCAGGGCTTGCTGCCACTGCCCTTGCCCCCGCTCCCACCCCCCAGCACCCGCCATGCAGCAGCTGGCCATCCCGCATGTGCACAGTGGCTGAGTCCTGCCTCCCTGAACCGAGACTCACGTGGGTGCTGGCCAGGGGGGATGGGCCCCAACAGCTGGAAACATCTGGTTTGAATTGTCAGTTGGAAGCACCAGCCAGGCAGCCAAGGAATTTGTGAGCTAATTTTAGGCTAAAAGACAGAGCGCTCAGCAGGGCTGGCTCCCCAAACCACAGAGGCGGGGTTTGGAGGCTTGGGGGTCGTGCAGCCTCCATGCCTGCTGGATAGCCAGGGGCTGTCTCTCCCAAGATGGCTGCCAACTGGGCACCCACAGGGTGCCACCTTGGTGCTCTAGTCTCCTGCCACGCGGCCCTTCTTCCCTCCTTTATTGGCAAAAGCAGCCCATGGCTGTGCAGCATCCTTGTTCAGCCGACCTTGGTCATCGGGGTGCCAGCTCTGCTGGGCTCTGGTGGCAAGAGTTGGAGCAGCTATGGTGACAGCCTTCCATCCACCAAGTTCATGGCCACATGGAAGCCCCTCTAGGTTTCCAGAACCTTTGAGGAGGGGTGCTATTCCGGGCTCTCACTGCTGAGCAGGAAAAGCAGTGCTGCTCACATGTGGGACCAGGTACCTCTTTATGTGGGGGGCTGTTCTGTGCACTGTTGGCTGTCCAGCAGCAAAATTGCCCTCAAGTAAAGACCATGGGCTCAGAGCCCTCCAGTGTGGACATTAATAGCTATAGGAAGATAGCTCTACTCACCAGCTGGGAACCCCCCAGATTTCCTAACACTTATGGTTGCATTCTATCCATTGAGAAATATTAGGAGGAAACAGAAAAGTTGAAAGGTTGAAAGAAGAAACCCTATAATCATGGCTGACCTCTCAACAATTTGGAGTGCTTCCTTCTAGTCTTTTTTCTACATTTGATCATCCTCATACTGTAGTTGTGATTTGTTGAGCACTTAACCCTGTGCCAGGCATTTCTGTGCTTTTTGTGCCTTGCCTCATTAATCCTCCCAACACCCCTACAAAGTGACACTATTATGATCCCATTTCACGGAGGAGGAAACTGAGGCTGAGTTCATTGAACATTTCATGATGGCATTTTTCCATACTCCCCTTCAAAAACATCATTTTCAACCACTGAACAATATTCTGTGAGAGGCTGGGTGGGTTGTGCCCGTAAAGGCCCTGCAATCAGGCCTACCCCTGCCCACCATGGTGTGTGGCAGTGCAGCATGCAGGGCACGTATCTTCACTGTCAACCTGGTTTGGACTCTGAATTCACACACGATGCCTCTCACACAGAGGCTTTGGTCCTTCTCAATTACCTCTCAACTCTGTACTTTCTTGGTACCCCAACTCTGGCCCAGGCCCCCTCACCCTCACACTACCTTGCCTTCCCCCCTGCAGCCACCCAGGCCTTGTCCATTGCCCCAACGCACCACCTGCTCTTCACGCTGTTCTCAATGCCTGGGACACCCTTCTCTCTATATCTTCCCTCCCAACTCAACAGCTCCGCATCTTTCAAGTCTCAAACATTCTTCCAGCTCCTCCACACCCACCCCCCAGGTCTGGCCACACTGCACATGCTCAGAGCCCCCAGCACCCCGCTCTGGACTCTGGGCCCAGCCACAGTCCGGGTGATCATCTGATTCACCAAGGGCATCACCAGGCCTGTTCTGCTCTCCTGGCCTCCGAGGACCTAGTGTGGGGCCTGGCACAGAGCAGACCTGCCGTAATCATTGAGTTAGGGGCTTGGCTGAGTGCCAGCGGGGGTGGGGCATGGAGGCTGAGTTTGGGGAACCTGCGCCTGGATGGGCTGCTGAGCCAACCCCCCGCAGGACTGGCAGCCTGAGCCCGTAAGACAGAGTGACCAGCAACAAATTTAGCATGCCCACCCTCGCCCCGTTTCCTGTCTACCAGCCTTCCTTCCCTATCATCAGAGCTGAAGTCAGCAGAGCCCTTGTTTAGACGTGTATCCTGGTGGAGTAAGAAAGCAATCCAGCTTTTTGCGCCTCAGTTCCCCCCACAGTCAAATGGGGTGATTATTGTACTGCATCACAGGGTTGTTGTGAGGTCTAAAGGATGAGATCATCCAGGTGAATGGTTCGGCATGGAGCTGTTGCTCACAAAATGCCAGCTCCATGTCCCCAGCCATCTCCCTTGGTCCTAGGCCCCAGCTCTGCTGTGTCCTGCTCTCTGCAAGGAAGGAGGGCTGGGTTCAACTTTGTCTCCCTCCCAAGTACTACTGCCTTCCCTTAGCGGCCAGGAGCCACAAAGAGTGACTGATGAGGGCTTCCGGGCACCAGGGCTAGTCAGCAGCGGTGGGATTTGGGACACGGGTTTCCCCTAGAATTCTGCTGTGATCTCAAGGATGGCATGACATAGGGGTAAGAACATGGCTTTCGGAGTCAGGCCCGGGTCCCAGAGCTTCATGCATGGCCTAGGTCAGGTGACTTCTCTCAGTTTTCTCTTCTGTAAAATGGAGAGGATGCTAGTTCCTCCTTCCCAGGCTGTTGCGGGAACTCAGGGAACTATTGCAGATGTTTGTGCTCAATAGATTGATTGGGCAACTCGAGTGCAGAGGTCAAAGGATTACAGGAGGCCAGAGCAGGAAGAAGGAGGCAGTGGTATGCAGGCCTGACTCTGAGAGCCAGTGGTCAAATGTTCAAAATTTGGTAAGCCAGAAGATGCATAAGTTAAATTACATTACATTAAAACTCAAGGTCCTCAATACTCAAAACTCATTCCTTCCTTGTTATTTTACTACATTCTACTATTATCTATGCTCCTGAGATGATTCACGTACGTGTTGCATCATCTACTATATATGAATGGTTGGCTGCTCAGAATCAAGCACGGGAGGGTTTGCACCGAGGAAATTGGCAAGCACTGCAGATCGTGGCTTGCGTGCCGTTCCACCAAGGGAGGGAGCCCCTGGTTCAACATTTACCTGCACCCCACTGGGGTTGGAGCTCCTTCAAGGCTACAGAGCCCCTTCTTTCATCCTCCGACACTGGACCAAAGGAAGCGCCAGGCTGCCTCGGCTCAAAAAGCTGGTCCCGGGCGCCCCCTGGTGGCTGCATTGGGCACCTGTCATCACTGACAGCCTGAAATCCTGCACCTCGGATAAACAGACAGAAAATCAGACGTGCCAGGCAGGACCCCTAGGAGGGAGATCTGCTCCTTGCCCAGAAGGACGGGGTAACAAAACCCTGGGAAAACTTCTCAGATGTCCCCAGCTGGTTTTTCTGATCAGGGAAGTGCCTGCCATGTTGCTCCTAGTGCATCAGCCCTCCTGCTCAGGGGCTGGCCGCCCCCGACTGCAAAAGACACCCCTCTTCTACCAGAGCGCCCGGAACACACCTTCCGCTGTTTCGTGCTTGTCCTCGAGGCCAGGCCGGCATCCCTCCACATCTCGCTGACTCCGTTCCCTGCACTATCCCTCCGGCCTTTCCCGCATCTCTCCCCCTGCAGCCCAGCCGATCTCTCCTGGGCTGCGGCAGGTACCTCAGACTCAAGCCTGCCCTTGAGATCTCTTCCTCTGCAGGTTCTGAAGTGGCTATTTCCCAAGAGACCCCTGGAGGTGTTCTTCTAGAAGAGAAAACATCTCCCCTGAGAGGAACTTCATTCCTCTTCTAGAAGGTAGACCAGCATGGGCTCGGAGCAGCAGGGCCCCTCTCCCTGGCAAGAAAAAGACCGAATGGCCCTGGGAGGCAAGAGATCAAGAGTTTGAGTCTCCGGGGGTCAGTCGCTGAACCTTGGTAAGCCTTGGCTTTCTGGTCTGACGCTCAGGGTCAAGGTGGCTTTCCAAAGTGGAAATGCATGCACATCCTGTCACTTAAATACCACAGCCAAGCATCCCGATTTGCTGGAGTGGCAGGGCAGTTTCCCCTAGTAGGGCTATCGTCAGAAAAGTCTCAGGCAAGCTGGGACCTCTGGTCAACCTTGCACGTCCATCAGATCGGGGGTCAGCAAACTTACAGAGCCTAATTCAGCCCGCCGCCTGTTTGTTTAAAAAGTTTTATTAGAACTCAGCCAAACTCATTGATTCATGACATTTTACAATTGCTGTATTCACATGAGGAAGACAGGGTTGAGAAGTTGCAACAGAGACGAGGGGACCTGCAAAACCTAAAGTATTTACCGCCTGGCCCTTCACAGAAAATTTCTGCTGGCCCCAACCTTTAAGGGACAGCCAACCAGCCCTCCTGTAAGTTGTACAGAAACAGCGCTAGCTGGGTGTTCCTGGGAGACAGGCCCCAAGTGGAATGGAGAGGTCATGTGAGCTTTGTGGGAGGCTGGCGTTGATGTTTAGGTTTGTCTGGGATTTGGGGGGAGCCCAATTCTGCAGGCCAGAACTGGGTCATAGGGGGAGTTGAAGAAAGTGGTCCCTCTCTTTACCCCCAACTGAAACCTTCCCGGGCTGCTCAGGGATGTACCAAGATGCCCCTAGTGTCCAAGACAATATTGAAGTCAACCCAACAACTGGTACAGGGGGCTTCCTTGGGGGATGGGACTGGGGGTGAACAGCAAAGGGCCAACTCCCCACCTGAGGGAGGCACCTTGATACTTGGAGCATTCAGTCAGCGTTTGTTCATCAGGTATTTGCCCTGGCCTGGGCAGTGGGGCCCTTACAGAGCAAGACAGAGGCCACCCTGCAACTTGGACACAGAGGTAAGCAGGGGGGGGCACGAGGGGGTTACTCTGTCACCAGAAGGAAGTTTGTTGGCCTGAACAGTCAAACAAGTATGCAGCCTTCAGCTTTCCAAGCCTGTCTCAGCCCTCACAGAGCAAGGCCCCACCCTGGGCTCCGTGGAGTGGTATCTGGGAAAACTCAAGCTGCCTTCAGTGGAAATGGACTCAGGTGCCCAGCGCACCTCAATACCCATCCCCAAAATGCACGATGACTGTGGCAACAAGAGGACGGCAGCGGTGGGGCAAGGGTGGGGACCCCTGAGTCGTTCGTCCCTGGGCTCATGAGAGACTCCAGCAGCCAAGAGGCAGGGGCCACCTTGGTTGCCCTCAGTCCTGTGGGAGTGGCCAGGGGCCTTGCCCTAGAGGCCCCTACCCCTGGGTTTCGATGGAGCCCAGACATGTGGGCTAGAGCCCGGGTGTCGGTGGTGGCTGGAAGGGCAGTGGCCGGAGTGAGGAGACAGGGGTCCTGCTCAGCGGGCTGGGCAGGGGAGCTAAGGGAGAAAGCTGCGCAAGGTGAGGTCATCCCCATCGAGGTTCTCCTTGGGCCCGTCCTTTAGGCTGGGCTTCTTGGCGGCAGGCAGGCTCCCATTGGTGGCAGCGGGCCCCTCATAGCCCTCGGGCAGCAGGGACGAGATGCAGACCATCTCGGTGGGCGAGTAACTGCGCACAGGGTACATGTGGTTCTTGCGGGAAAGGCGGATGGCCAGCACCACGGTGCACACGAGGAAGGTGGTGGCCACCAGGGCCAGGATGAGGATGGCCAGCAGGCAGTGCTTTACCGGGATGGAATCCAGGCCCATCCTGGTGGAGCTGGGGGACACAGAGCTCCAGGGGGAAAGACTCTGGCTGTTTTTCTGTTGTTTGATGAAGTCATCAGATGAACTGCTGACTGCCATGGTGGTGCTCCTGTGGGGATCAGAGGACATAAGAAGGGCTGTGGTTAGACCCCATGTGGTGTCAGGTTGTGTGGATAAGGCCTTCATGGTGGCTGGATCCTTGGGCAGGGTCTCTGTGGTGGTGGGCTCCATGGAAAAAGATGCTCTGGCCCCTGGCTCTTTGGACAGGGTTCCTGGGGCTGCAGGTTGTGTGGTCAATGCCTCCGTGGCTGCAGGTCTGGTGGACAGGGCTTCTGTGGCTGCAGGTTGTATGGTCAGTGCCTCCATGGCTGCAGGTCTCGTGGATAGGACTTCTGTAGCTGCAGGTTGTGTGGTCAGTGCCTCCGTGGCTGCAGGTCTCGTGGACAGGGCTTCTGTGGCTGCAGGTTGTGTGGTCAGTGCCTCTGTAGCTGCTGGCCCCGTGGACAGAGGCTTCATGGTGACCAGCTCTGTGGATGGAGCCTCTGTGACAGGAGGGATTGAAGTGACCAGTTCTTTGGGCAGAGGGCCTGGTGTGATGGGAATCCCCTCTGTGGCCAAGTCCACGCTGAGGTTTTCGATGGTTGCCACTCCTGCACCCAGGCCTGTGGCGTGTCCTCTGGCCGTCCCCAGAGTGGTTGGCTCAGATATGCCTGGCCCTGCAGAACCTTTCTGCCCCAACATTCTCATCACAGCCCCATGAGACCTGGGGATCAGGGCCACCGTCCCTGTGACATCATTTTCAAGCATTTCTGGAGGGTCTGTGACATCATACCCATCATATGTATCCCACTGCTTGTCAGAGATCACCTGTCTCCGGCTGCGGGCAAGCAGGTAGTCCGAGGCCTCTTCAGCCCCATCCTCCCAGGTCTCCGGCAGCTGGAGGCTGCTGCCCAGGCCCAGTAGGATCAGCAGCAGGAGGGCTTGCAGAGGCATGGCACCTGAAGGGAGACACAGACAGAGGGACATCAGGACAGTTTTACCCCCGGTCTTTCTGAGCATCCTCAATTGCGGTTCTAGACGTCCACAGCTAGGCAACTGTCCTGTCTGGGCAGACGAGTGGCTTTAGGCAGCCTCACAACCAAGCATGCGCCCGGTGCACAGCAGGCTCTACGCAAGCAGCAGCCATTACTATCTACTGACATGAATAAATCCGTGTGGGGGAGCTTCAGCTTCCTCTACATGGTCGACTTTCCTTGACTAAAGCTTTTTATTTGTGGGCGGGGCGCAGGTTGAAAATGCTATAGCTTCTAGTTATAGTAACTTTTATGTCACCTCTTCTCAATTTCTGTTTGTATACATTTGTAACATAGCGTGGATAGAGATTACCTGTATACAATTATAAATAGATCCGTGCGCTCATCCACTAATGGGGTCCGTGAGCAAAAGCGCTTGGAGACCACAGGTCTACAGGATAAAGCTGCTTGCTTGGATCCTTGAGGCCTCTTGGGGTCTGATCTTGACCCTTCTGTTCCACTTTTCCTGGTCTTGGCTCCCACCCCACAGGGCCCTGGCCTGTTGCTCAGAGGCTCCGCTTTCCTCATCTTTCTCTGAGCCTCAGCTTGCCTGGCCCCCTTTGGCCATTTCCTCACCTGCTTGATGAGTACCTACCTCAGAGGCTGTCGTGAAGATGAGGTGATACCTGCGAAGCCCTTAGTATGTAGTGCCTGTGAGGTCCGGCAAAGGGCAGCTACTCCAACTCGCTCAGTAACCCTGTCCCGTAAGTCCCCTGGGCCCAGGAGAAATGCTTCTTCAGAACAGCCCTGCCCTTGGGGAGCTGACAGTCACCTCCTTTGCCGGTGGGTAGGGTCACTGTCCTTCTGGGATGGCCTCCAGGCTCCAGACCAGGTAGCCAGAAAGGGCAGTGCCTCTCCTTTGGGTCAGCTGCCTGGTCCTCCTTGATTTTTCTCTCCCCAACTTTCCCCTGGCTGGTAAATCTATGAACTCTTGCCTATAGATTGCCCTGATGAAAGGCAGCTGCGTTCCATGTTCCAGGGTTTCAGGTACTTCTGGGTCCCTGGACATAATACCCTCCTGCAGTGCGCCACCCCTGCCACAGTGCCTGGGGCAGAGTGAGCCCACAGTGTTTTCAGTACCTTCCCTCACCCTTCAAGTGATTTGGAGCAAGGAGTAACTCTAACTTCTTCATAGCTCCCCCAGCTTCCTTGTGTATCAGGTGCCATGCAGGGCACAGGGTTGGGAGCACAGGCTACAGGGTCAGACAAAAAGGTATTTGAGTCCTGGTTCTGTCTCTGACAAGCTGGGTGAGCTGGACACAGATCTTGGCCTTTCTGAGCCTCGGTTTCCTCATCTGTAAAATGGGAACAAACAGTCCCTGTCTCACGGGGCTATTGAGAGAATGCTGTTGAGATGATGGGTTCAAAAGTTCCAGGCTTGCAATACTGTAAGTGCTTAATAAACGTGTCACACGCACACACACACTGCACATACACTACAAACATATATACACATTCTTTGTCCCCTTAACCTGTCTTACAGAGGCAGTTTCTTTGCACAGGGAGTGGAGTTCCTACTAGGGAGAAGAGTATATGGCCTAACCTTAGCCCCACTTTACCCAGGGCTGAGGAATTTAGGAAGAAGCCATAGATAGATCGGAGCCACACTTCCTAATTACAAAGACTCACAGGCATAACTCCTCCCGCCTTCCCCCTAGTCAGGCAGTTCTCGGTTCCTGGAAGGCTGAGCCCTCAGTCACTTCCTGGAGGCAGAGAGGAGAGGCAGTCAAGGCCAACCCACCAGTTCCGGCTGGGGAGAGGCACCCTGTACAGTCAGGGCCCCTCTTTCTGTAGTCTTGGGGCCAGCAGGATACCATGGAGGGGGCTGGGGACATGTTCCCAAGGTGGGCCCTGCTCCCATCCCCACGGTTCCCTGCATGCAGAGGGGTGGAGGGGACACCACTTAGAAGCTGTGTGACCTTGAGCAGGTCACTCACTCTCCCTGAGACTGTTTCCTCACCTGTAAAATAGGTCCTATTGTTTCAAAGAATGGTTGTAAGAACAGAATGAGGTGCTGCAGAGAAGTCCCCAGTGCTGGCATACAGCAGGAAGTGCTTTATTTGGAGGGCTGTCTTCGAGGCTGTGAACAGAGGAGCAGAGGAAAGGTGCACCCCACGTAGGGTACAGAGCTATTGACCTCCCACCTCCCCCGTGTACAGTGAGAGAAGCTGCAGAGACCTCCCCTG
Organism: Noctilio leporinus; assembly: GCA_004026585.1. NCBI lineage: Eukaryota > Metazoa > Chordata > Mammalia > Chiroptera > Noctilionidae > Noctilio > Noctilio leporinus. Next base: position 54,747 of record PVIW01006444.1, read on the forward strand.
CCTGTTGAGATAACAGATGAGTGCACTGGGCCATGGCCTGGTGGCTCCATTGGCTGGAGCATCATCCTGTGCACCAAAAGCCTGTAGGTTCGATTCCCGGTCAGGGAACATACCTAGGTTATAGGTTCCGTCCGTGGTCTTGGATGCATATGGGAAATACACAATCGATATTTCTCTCTCTTACTGATGTTCCTCTCTCTCTAAAGTCAATGGACAAATCTTTTGGTGAGGATTAAAAAAAAAAAAGCCTGTACCCCCTGCCTGAACCTGACATTAGAACTAAAGATCCCTGGTCCCCACACCTCACACCTCCCAGTCCCAGGCAACCTGGAACAGCTGGTCACCCCATTGTGGGGCCTGTTGTCCCACCCCACAGGCTTTGAGGGGAGGGGGCTGCACCAGGCTGAGGTTGGGCCAGCACCAGACCATGGAATGGGAAGGAAAGAGGCTCCCAGGGGTTCTGTGGCTCCGAGAGGTGTCACAGGTAGCAAGGAGAAGGGCAGAGCATGGGCACTGTGTGTGGAATGTAGGACAGTAACCCTAGTGTTAGCTAAAATAAGTTAGTGTGAGACAAAAGCTGTATTATGTCGGCATCTCTGGATCTGAGGGGCCCGGGTCCTCTTCACCCAGCACTGGCTGGGGTGATGTGCATTACTCAGGTTAGGAGAGCAACCTCCTGGGCTCTAAGCAGGGAGGCCACCTCCTCCAGGCCCCACCTTCCACCTGTTTGTCCTCAGTGGGCAGGAAAACGGCCACTTACCACAGGAGGGGGCTGGGCAGGGCTCCAAGGGCAAAGAGCTGCCTGTCACATTCTGTTTATCTTCTACTTAATAAAGGAGATGGTCAGACACTGCCTATTTCCTGTCTTCACCCTAAAACCAGGTGGGGCTCGAGGAGGGGCGTGGAGAGGCCACTGGAGGCCCACACCCGAGCTCCACGGACTGCACTGTACAGCCACCCTCTACACCCACGGGGCTCCAGGACACATGGGACCTCCCATTCAGGATATTGGACCCCGGGAGTCCCAAGTGTCAAGTTCTTAGAATCTTAGGATTCAAAAGATGGAGCATGTCAGGGTGTGGGCTGAGCAGCCACAAGAGAGGGGATGACTCCAAATTCACAAGTAGGTCAAACTGAAGCCCAGGTGACCCCACCACCACACACACACATCCAATCCCAGTGCAGATCTCAGTCCTGGCGGGCAGAACAGGGTCTGGTCCAACTTGGGGCCAAGTCCAGTATCAAACCAGACCCAGTCCCAGCCCTGTTGCTTACAAGCTGTGTGACCTTGGGCAACTGAACTCCCCTCTCTGAGCCACAGATCTCTGGCTGGAACATGGTGACAGCGGGAGCATCTGCCCCTCGTGGGGCTGAGGGTTGAAGTGAGCAGGCCTAGGTTGTGTGTTCAGTACAGAGTAGGTGCTCGTTAAGGACAGCTCTTGTCATTCTGCACTGAGGGCCCCCTGCCTGAAAAGTCCCCAACCCTGGGGCAGCTTTGACACAAACAAGACAGTCAGTCAGAAAGGGCCAAGAGGAAGTCGTTGGTGCAGCCACAGCCTCGGCCACCTCTGGTTTGTGAATCGCATATAGTGAGTGTAGATAATGCGCCAGGCTCGGGTGGAAGAGCTCTGCATGAGGTGCTAGCTCCCTGCGGCCCTACAACCTGAAGCAACTGATTGTCCCCTCTGAGCCTCAGCTTTGTCACCACTGCAAAGGGGACCCAGGGCTTCCAGATGATCCCCAGCCCCTCTGAAGGGCCTGCGCTGGCCTGGCCCAGTTCCCAGCCCCTTCTCATATCCTGATTTGCTCACCCGTGACTGCTGGCCAAGCCTGGCAAGGGAGGCATCTGCCATTTAGGGTGTGCCAGCCCAGGAAACCCCAGGAGAAAGCCACTCATGGGGCCTGGGACCCGGGAGCCATCTTCTGAGCTCCCTGCCCAGGGGCTTTGAGAGGCCTGGCCTGGCCTGGGGAACTGGAAATTGGAGACAGGAGAGGGAAGAAGATGGTTCAGGGAGGAAAAGAGAATCCCAGGCACTTGGAGACCTGACCCTTGTCTATGGTATGTGTGCATATGTGTGCATGCACATGCACATGCGGTTTGTGTGTGTGCAGTGTGCATATCCATGTGGTGTGTGCATGTAGTATGTGCACACATGTGACATGTATGCAGTGTGTGGTGTGTGGCATGTACATGTGGTGTGTACACAGCACATGGTGTGTGCATGTGGTGGATGCAGTACGTGCATTTGGTGTTCATGTATACATGTGATGTGCATGGTGTGTGTATATGGTGTATGTGCACGTGTGTGTGTGTGTGTGTGTGTGTGTGTGTGTGTAGGGGACACTGCTTAGGCCACCAGCCCCCAGAATACAAATGAATGAGTATTCTAATTATTGGCATTTTTTTACTATCACCAGTATCCCAATTCTAATAATTTAATCATTTGTCATTTCTCTAATCTTATTTTAAAAACGCATGGAGAGTACTGGCTGAGTGTTCAGCCGGCTGGAGCGATGTCCCATGCACTCCCAAGGAGTGCAGCCAGGGTGAGTACGGGGAGCAACTGACCCGTGTTCCTTTCTCATATCAATGTCTCTCTCTCCCGCATCAATAAACATACCCATGGGTGAGGATTAAAAAAATGAAACCATAAAATGAAAAAATGAAAATGAAAAGGCATGAAGAATGCAGCTCTGAAAACAGCATTTTCCTGGGCAAATCCTCACCCCTTCCTAGGAGCACCCAAACCCAACCCCAGCCCACAGCTGGGCAAATCCCTTCCACTATCTGGGCCCTGACATCCTACCCATGAAAGGAAGGGTAGGATGATTTTTAGGGAAACACTCCCTATTTCTCCAATGTCTTGAATTCAGAATGTTCCCAAGGCAGCAGCTAGGCAAATCTGCCCACGATGGCAGGATGGCCATGGAGGGGAGCAGCACCCAATGGAAACAGCAGAATGGGGCCACAGACCTCAGGCAGACCTTGGTCCCAAGCCCCCTGACCTTCGGTGTGCTGGCCCCAGGGGCCACAGCTCAGGACCTGCCCCTTCCTGCCCTCGATTGTCAGACAGGATTGCCAGGCCCTTGGGCACCCCCAGCCACTCCATGTAGTTTTTCAAGTCAGCCAGCACTTACCAGCTCAGTGGAGCATGGGACAGTTTCCTGGAGGGCCCAGAAGTGGCTTCTCTGTTTTAGCAACAAGAAACCCAGTCCAGGCTGCGGGGCCTGTGTGGCACCCCCTGCTGCAGTCCTACAATCTGCCAACGCCCAACGGCCCCGCATGAAAAAAGGAAGCGAGAATGTGGTTACTCAGATAGGGCCACGTGATGGCCCACACCTCCTTGTTTATGACAGCTATGGTGACACTGTTGACTGGACTAGGTGGAAATGGGAGATAGTGGCCTATAGAGCCTGACGTCACTCTTGGAATCCAGTAGCCATGAAAACACCAAGAACCACATGGAAATCTGGGAAGTAATAGTTGACGGGACCCCGGAGAGGAAGGCCACAGCATTACACCAGGGTTGAAGGAGAATGGGGGTGACAGGGGACTCCGAGCTAGAAGGGAGTAACCAGATGCCCAAGAGGATGGTGATCACTTCTTGCCCAGAAAGGATTGGGGGTAGAAAACACAGCGCAGACCTTCCTGGACTTGGCAGCCCTGACATGGTCCTTCTTTTACTACCTGAACATTCTCTCTGGGTGCACAGGTGTCCTTCCAGCTGCAGCCAAGGACCTCTCTGAGGACTGAAACCGCCAAACCCACCAGGACAAGACCTGCCTGTTCTTTTTCCTAATTTGCTCATTTAGCCAAGTGGGGCACCCCCGGCTGTGTGCACCCAGACACCAACGTCAGCAAGTTCAGACTCCTGCCCTCTTCTGGTGGGGAAGCCGTCAAGTAAGCAGGCCAGTGACAACACAGTGCAGTCATGTCACCATGAGGTGAGCCAGGGAGGGGCCCCTAAGCCAACCTGGGTCGGGGAGGAAGTGGCACTTGAGTTGACAGCTAGGGCGGGCGGGGTGGACAGCCCAGGCAGAGGGCAGACCCCAGGCAAAGGCTGGGAGGCCTAGAATGCCAAGCCCTTGAGAAAGGGGCCTCAGGACACATGTGGAGAGGCTCGTCCGTGTGACTTCCTTGCACACAGGTTGTTTCAACAGGAAAACCCGGAGCCTCCCTGGGTGGGGCCCTACACAGACCAGCCTTGCTTTATTGCACCTCACAGATATATTGAGGAGGGAGCTTACTTTGTTTGCTTGTTTTGTTCTGTTTTTGTCTTTTACAAAATGAAGGTTTGTGGCACCCCTGCATAGAAAAAGGCTATTGGTGCCATTTGCTCACTTGTCTGGGGTCACATTTTTCGGACATTCTAGCAATGTTCCGTACTTCTTCATTATTCCATTTGTTATGATGCTCTGGGGCCAGTGAGCTTTGAGAAACGATGTGGGAAAAGGGATCGATGTTGTCTTCTTTTAAGAAACTGCCACGGCTATCTCAACATGCAGCAGCCATCACATCCAGGCAGGACCCTCCACCAGCAAATTGATGATGATTCACTATACGCTCAGGGGGGTGGGGCTGGCATTTTTTGCAGTAAAATATTTTAAAATAAAGACATATACATTGTTATTTACTTAATCTCACCCAAGGACATGCCTATTGATTTTAGAGAGAGGGGAAGGGAGAGAAAAACGGAGGGAAAGAAATATCAATGAGAGAGAGAAGCCTCAATAGGTTGCATCTTGCATGCGCCCCAACTGGGGACCAAACCTTTTGGTTTATGAGCCACACCAGCCAGAGTGGGTTTTTTTTTTTTGTTTGTTTGTTTGACAGAATGCTATTGCACACTTAATAGACTACAGTATATAGTATCAACATAACTCTCACATGCACAGGGAAACCCCAAAACCCATGTCACTCACTGTATGGGTGCTCCTGCGGTGGTCCGGAACCTGACCCTCACACATCTGAGGTCTGCCTGAACGTGGACATTCCCCACGCTCACCCAGGCGCTAACTGGTCTCACTTACATCAGTGCCGAGCCACCAATGCCCGTCCAGCTGTGCCTGCGCAGGGGTCTGGTCCATTGCATGTTGCCCCTTTGCTGTACCTGGGTGGGCAGGGGACTGGGGAGCTGTGCACACCAGTGACAAGAATAGTCCTAAAAAACTTAACGCCATAGAGACAAAGAGGGGAACCATTAGGTGGCCAATGCCAGCCAAGTTTATCTTCCACCCAGCATTTATCAGGCATAAGCTGGTCAACTATGCCTTCGGTTATTAAGGAAAATGAGGGGGGAAATAAAACACTTGTGGGATCCTGGAAATTGGTGGCTGGGCATAGCCTGTATCTGACAGGCCAAGTATGGCTGAGATCTGACCACCTGTCTCTAATTCGTGGAAACTCGCTGTGGCTCCTTCCCCACACGGTGCCCATTTCCTGTAGGACCTGTGGTTCATTTCTCAGAAAACAGGGAAAACTGCAAGAAAAAGAGAATGACTTCTGTCACAGAAGCATGCCTGTCTTCCCTAGCACCACCAGGAGGCTGAAGCTCAGGTTGTCCAGCCTGTTCCTCTGGCACAGCGGTTTCTGAATTTACCTACCAGCTATGGAACCAAATGAAAACCAGGGTCTCATAAAATAGATAACAGAGCTGCCCCAATGAAAGGCCCAGCCCTGGAAGGGAAAGGAAGGCCTACACCCGACTGCTTTCCCCCATCATCCTCTGATTCAAGGGGGGCCTCATAGGCTGAGATTTGCCTATTTGAGTCATTTAAAGAGGAAATGGCCACTCTGGGACCACAACAGCTGGGGCACAATTCCTCTTCTCGAATGGTAACAGAAGTGCGGGGAGTTTCTGTTCAGCCCCAGTCTGGCTTTCACTCTGGGGGCAGGCTTTGGGGATGGGGCAGGGAAGCTGGTCCTCCAGTTTGAGGAACAGGTCCCCCCAGCGGTCACTGGCACAGAAGGGTGGCCAGCGCCGGGGCTGGTCCCGAACCTAGAAGGTCAGAGGGGAATCTAATCTAGAAATGTGTCCCAGACTTAGTGGTTTCACCAGAATGGTTAGCAGCCGAAGGAATCCATGCCTCCAACAGCCAGCCCGAGCATGAGGCTGAGGCAGCAGGGATGGACCAAGCCACTCTGGGTCTGGGCCCTCAAGGGGCTCCAAAGTAGATCTGCTCTAGGAAGGAGTCAATTCAAACTGACTTAAGTGGCAATAGGACTGCTGAGGTAGCTGATGGAATTTAAGGTCAGAGAGGTAGCTGAACCTTAGGTATGGAATTAGGGAGCAAAAGGGACCCAGAAGTCCTTCCCGCATCACTGTGCACCTGCACTGTCTGCTGGCTCCCTGAGTTCCCCAACTCAGGCCCATTTGAATGAAACTTCAGATATGACACTGGAGGTAACTAAATCCAAGGGGCTGAATGGTCCAGCCTGTGTGTGATATCACAGCCTCCCGGCAAGGCCTATACCCTTCAAAGATATCTTAGCTTGTTGGCAAGAATTTCATGACTTTTCTGACTTAGTAAGCCTCTCTGTTCTCAGGGCCAACTCCCGCAAAGCCATCTAGAGAGTCCCTTCAACTCCCTCCCCACTTATCCCTGCCTTTCTTTTTGTTCACTGCTGACACCTTCCTGCCTCCTGGTCTCACCCTGCCTGTTGCACTTGGCCAAACACATCTTTTAAACCCATGGCCTGTTCTCCTGTTGTTTCTCCTCACTCTCCTTGGACCTAAGAGCACCCCCACCCCAGATCTCTGCATTTTCAATTCATTCGTTCAACATTTATTGACACAATGTGCCAGATCCTAGGGACACCGTAGAAAATGAATTGCCTGTTGTCACAGAGTTTATATTCAACATGGGAGAGAAGGTAAAAAAAAAAAAAAAATTGAGTAGATAGACCTGATGGTAATAAAGTATAATGGCGGGGGTGGGGTGGGTGTGAAGGGGTGAGCTGGGCAGATACTGGAAGTGGGGGAAGGAGGGAACAGCACGTGCAAAGGCTCAGAGGCAGGAGACCTTGTGAACACAGTGGGGCATCAGCAGAGGAGGTTAGGGGGACAGGTCACCTCTGCCAATTGTGAGGATTTCAGTTTATATTCTGAGAGGGATGAGAAGTCATGGGGGGCTTTGAGCCCAAGTATAGGAAGTCAACAAGCTTTTTCTTAATGGGCCAGGTAGTAAATATTTTACTTTGTGGCCATAAGGCCTCTGTTGCAACAATTCAACCCTGCAAATGTAGAAAAGCACTGCAGATGATACTTAAACAAATGGGTGTGGCTGTGTCCCAATTAACTTGATGTACGCTTAAATTCAAATGCATGTAATTTTGCCTTGTCATTACGCTTTTTGTTTTCCTTCCAGCCACTTATATTTTTCATGTGAAATCTATTCTTAGTTTGTGGGCTGGATCTAGCCTGTGGGCCTCAGTTTGCCCAACCCTGCCTAGGCTACTGCTGTGTCAAGACTAAAGCAGGGGACAGATAACAGGAAGCAAGTGTGGAAGCTGTGATGGTTTATGTGTCAATTTGACTGGGCTGCAGGCTGCTCAGATATGTGGCCAAACTGAGGGTGTTGCTGGAAAAAAGGAGTAGAACTGGGTAGTCTTAGCAAAGCAGACAGGCTTCCCCACTGCAGGCGGGCCTCATCTGACCCCTTGAAGGCCAGGGTGGCCCCAGTTTCTTGCTGCCTGGGAGCATTGCCCTTTGCTGCCTCCCCACTCGGATGGGAACACCTTTTTCTGGGTCTCCAGCTTGCTGACCCGAGATCTCAGGACCTGGCCTCCACAACTGAGTGAGCCAATTCCTTATAAATAACCTCTCTATACATGAGTATATTTGGACCCATCCTATCGGCCCTGTTTCTCTGGAGAATCCTAATAATACAGCAGCTCAGGCCACATGGGAGATGAGAAGGGGTAAGAGTGGAGGTGTGAGAAGTAGCTAGATAAGCCCCTACTGGTGTGGCTCAGTGGGTTGGGCATCCTCCTGTGAACTGAAAGGCTACTAGTTCAATTCCCAGTCAGGGCACATGACTGGGTTGCTGGTCAGATCCCCAGATGGGGGCATGCAAGAGGTAACCAATCGATGATGTTTCTCTTGCACATCTCTCACTTTCTCTCTCTCTTAACATAAATAGTCTTTCTTTCTTTCTTTTTAATATAGCTAGAATCAGATGTCTTGAAGTTGGAGCCAACATGCATAGCCGACAGCCTGCCTGTGGGATATGAGGAGACCAAAATCAGGTTGGGTGGGAGGCTGGGGTTAAGGGGGCTCTCACAGAGGAGAGGCTGAAGAGTGTGGACTCAGGTCTTCCTGTGCAATCTGGACAGGTTGTTCAAGAAAACATCACTCTGGAAGCAAAAAAGGGAACAGGTGGGTGGAGGGAGAGGAACTAGTTGCAAAAATGGTCTGGTGTCTGTAAGGGAAGTTTCTTGAAGATGTCCAAATAAGAATATCCACCAATGTCACCCCAATAAAAATTTTTAAATCTTCCCCTTGTCATCTTTTCTGATATTTTGATACGCTGCCTCTGGTAGAAACTAGTCAGGGTGATAATTCTTCTGTCATTTTGAAACTGTACATGAGGTAGCAGTAAGCAGCCAAGGCATTTATTTGGTAACCAGGAGATGCTTTGTCTACCTCCTACATTATCAGCTCGGAAACAAACCTGCATCAACTTCCTGTTATTTATGGGCCAACTTCCCAGTTCCCAGGTTTGTTGCTGTGGCCACAAAGCTTGAATTTTACTGCTGAAATCCTGATGGTTGACTTCTCAACCTTCAGGGCACTGAGCTCAAATACCTTTCGTTGCGAAGCCTTTTGGCCATTCACTCCACAACTCTCTCCAGGACCTTTCCACTGTCACTAAACATCTACCTAGTGAATGCCAGGATGAACAGAACTATTAGCAGGCAGACAGAACGGGAACGAGACAGGAATGACGGTGATCCCTGAAGGTGGGGAACATGCTTACTTGTATTTGAAGCCCTGGTGCACACAGCACCAGGTGAGCCCCCTGCTCCTGCCCCTTTGAAATACTGACTGCGTGTTTCTCTCACCCCAAAGCTTTCCCCACACCACCGTTGCCTGCTGGGATCCTGTCTGAATTACCTCTTCCCAGGGCTGTTCCAGAACCACAAAATCCTTTCCAAAAAAATTCACTTCGTCTTTGAGAAGTGAGTAAGCCTCCACTCAAAGAGAAAAACCTAAGCACCTGGCAGTCAGTCCCCAAACTAGAGCACATGGGTTTTTTCTGGTAACAGAAGAGACCTATCTGCTGGCTTTTCAACTGCTGAATTTGGAGCTGTGGGCTGCAGTGAAGTCACTTCTTGTCTTCTGATCCTGGGCATCCTGGGTAATGGGCTGGCGTTACTTTCCGAGGTCCCCTGCCACGAAGGCTGTCATGTGAGTTGTGTTCCCCACCCAAACCCTCCATGCCCTACCCCATTTACTCAGGCTCTTAAAATCAGTTTTCTTACTCCGTTTCAAGTTCATGCAATCAAGTAGAGCAGCACTAAATGTGAAATGATGCCAGCCTCTGTAAAGTCACCTTCCTCCACATTTCATCCACTCTAACAAACTTTGCAACTATCTTATCCTTGACTATCTTTGGATCTGGAGCAACTTTTCACTCCCTACTTCTCCATCCCACCTTCTCCAGGAACTTGCAATTAGAGAAAGCTCGGAAAGCCCACATTCTACTGTCTCCGAGCAAATGATTCCACCTCTAGGTCGGCGATAAACCATTTGCTGGCGGACTAAGTTCATGGGGTGGGGGACTGGGAATTCTGCACATCAGCCTTTGGTGTCACTGGGAGGCTCACGGAACCTCTGCACCCACAGCCACTTAACGCAGCCACACCGTTTCCTTCCCACCACTGGCTTCTGACGCTGGTTTTAACGTATTCCTCATTTATCATGCATACATCAACTTAAATTTCTTTTTGGGAATAAAGACATTTATAAAAAATTTAGAAAATCAGAAAAATCCAATTAAATAAGGATTACTGGAAATTGTTAAGTCCACATAGTAACAGCATTTCTGGCATTTACTCTACACATAAATACACATTATATTATGTATATACCCTTAAAAGGGTTTGCCAAAAATGATCTCCTCTGGGCTGGTTAATCTATTTTACCTCTCTTTCTTCATGGAGTTAGGCCTAGCCTCCTGACCAGAAATCCTGGTCTTTTATGTTTGCATGAACAGTTCTAATGGACTTGACCCCCCGCCCCCACCTTACTTTTGAAAAGTATGTTTATAAGCCAACTTACCCCAAAGTGACTTCATGGCAGGAGGAATTGGAGAGAATTATTTTTTAAACACAAATCTGACTTTTCTGATGACATTAGTAATACAGTTCACTGAGGTGGTGGACATTCAACATCCTGAAATACTACTAATTGACTTCAAATAACTATACAATATTACAATATATGAATGTGACAAGTAAATTCGCTAACCTTGCTGGACTAGTTTTGACTCTTCTCATTCCTGAACACATCTCCCATCAGTTTCCTTGGAACAAAATCTTGGGTCAAGCCCTGGCTGGTGGCTCAGTGGATAAGGCGCCGGCCTGCGAACCCAAAGATCACTGGTTCAAATCCCAGTCAAGGCACATAACCAGGTTGCAAGCCAGGTCTCCAGCCAGGTCCATAGCTGGAGGCAGGTGAAAGGCAACCATACACTGATGTCTCTGCCTCTCTCTCTCTCTCCCTTCCCTTCTCTCTAAAAATAGTAAATAAAATCTTTAAAAAAAATCTTGGGTCAAAAGAAAGAAAACATTAAGACTTCTAATATACCCTGTCAATGCTGCCCTCTAGAAAGGTTGTACCAATTTGCATAAATTCCCTCTAGCACTGGAGGAAAAGACTTAAAAAATAAATAAATAAATAAATAAATAAAGAGCAAAGGGCAAGGTGTCCTTGATCATGACTCAGGCAGTGACCCCAGGATGGCTGGAGGACATTCCAATGTGCCAGCAAAGAGATTGGGTCACTTAGAGTTAACAGATTCTTAAGAGCAATGAAGTTTTTCTACTGACACCAGCAAGTATAGCAAGGGAAGTCACCTTTAAAGAAAGGGAAGTTCTCCCTCCATGGGGCCTGGCTGTCTGTCTGGGGCCAACATGGTGACCTATTTATTAGGTCTCCTGGCAAAGAAGCAAGGTGCCAAGTGGGCAAATCAGTCAGTGGTCAACACTCCACAGCACGCGTCTTCCCCCGCCTCTGGGCCCGGAGGGGCTGCAGACAGCGTCTGCAACTTCCATTTCCTGTAACCACGCACTGACCACGGGCCTGGCCACCCTTCCCCAGAGTGAAAGCACATTTAAGAGAAGGTATTTGAGGAGGGGTAGCTGTGTGTCAAGAGGTCATCACACACAACTATTCATAAAAATCAGACAGTGGGAAATTCTTTGCCACCATCACTGAAGTGTCACAAGACAATCAATGTTTTAGTGCAAAAAGGGAAACCCTTGAAAGAGGGCCATGACATTCAAATGACCCTGAAAATCTTCTGCTGAAATAAAAATCACAGCCATGACAAGAGAATCTTCTTTCTACTAAATATAAAACAAATGCTTTCTAAGGCCCTGTCAAGAAATGTGCTCACACCAGTAACAGCAGCTGCCATGCAAAGAAGGGTACGTGGGTGGCCAGACACAAGTGTTTCTTGTCCCTCTTGTAGGATAGGAAAAGGGATTCACTGAGATCAGGAAATCTGCCCAGGTCACACCCCTGGCAAAGGCTGTGGGCAGGATTCAAATACCCAGGCCCGCTGCAACCCGGCCCATGAGCACTCCCCCAGAGCCACTGTGTGTCCCCTCTTGCTGGAGCTGAGTGGTCCACCCACACTTTTCCCGTACTTACCCTCAGAGAGGAAAGAGTCACCTGGCAAATTCCATTGAGTCAGAGAAGCTGTGACAGAGGGTGTGGGCTGCCTCTAAGACCGCTGAGGTGTCAAATAAACACGGACACGTTTTGTAATCAATGATTTTTTTATCTCTGAAAATGGAAGCAAGTGTTTTGACAGAATACTATGGCCGCTCTATAAGAGCTGATCTAGGAGTAATTCACTGGCTCTCTCTCCTCTGGGATAGCACGGCTTTAAAAAAAAAAAGGCAAAACAGGAAAAATAATCCACAATGCTTCAGGCACCGACTCAGCCTGGCTGGGCATCTGTTCATTAAATAAGTCACAAGCGATACACTAACATTAGGGTAACTTTTCCTTGCCCTCCCTCTTCTCTGAACCACAGTCCCTGTGGTGTTTCACCACCATCAGCAACAATTTTGTTTACTTAATTTGATATCAGAACCTTAAAACATTTCTGAATCTCAAAGATGAAGGTCCTCAGCAGATTATGTTGGTAAAGAAACATGTACAAGTCACTGTAATTACTGTTTTCTTTACGTCTCATTATCCACTTCAACATTAAAAATACACACACAAAACCACGCCGAACTTTTAGATGCCCTGAAATGATGGAGACAGCTATCCCAATGTCTGTTAAGAACATGGTACCTTTTCTATGCAGACATCCCCCCAGCGTGGCTATGCATGCCAACCCCCTGTCCACACCCTGCCTCCATCCTGGTTCCCTGTGATCAGATGCATCCAGCTCATGGATAAGCATATGCAAATGAGTTCCCACTGTGGTCCCAATGGCACTATTCAGTTCACATTCAACACAAGCACTCACTCCTTGCAGAACAGAGGGTCCTTAAATCTTGTTTCTCAAACATGCAATGTGAAAGATTGGAAATGGAGAGAAGTGCTAACTAACCCTGGAATGGAACAGGTGATCAGAGCTCAGTTTCCCCTCACCCCAAGTCTGGGAGTGTCTGTGTTCTGACATAGCCCGGGTGCAGGCAGAAAAGAGGGAGCAGGTTAGTTTGTGTGGAGGGTGCAAAGGGACACATTTGCACACATTAAAGCTACAGCAGAGGTCTGTGTTCTTGGTCTTGCTTCGTTCTAGGCTATTCTCCTAAGTCTCAGTATTCGATAGCACCCCTGGCCTCCCCTTAGCTGAATGCAGTAAGGGCTGAAGGCAGGAAAGAAAGGGAATGGCTGGGGGCACCCTGAGAGAGATGGCTGCAGACATGAGAGGGAGGGAAGGGCAGGAGCTCTGGTGGCACAAAGAGAACCACTTCCTTCTCCAGCATAGCACATGCACAGCATGGGACATGCAGGAAAGCAGAGGATCACAGAGGACCAATGCTTCTCTCCCAGTTCCCCACTTCTTAGTCCCCCATGTACTTGAGAGCGAGGCAAGCTGCTGAAATGGGCAAAAGGAACCCTCCACAGTACATGTATCTTTTCGTCCTGGGCACCCTTGTCAAGTATTGACTGAAACCTGAAACATGATGTTTAAAGTGATGAATGCAAGAGAGTCTATGTACATAACAAAACTACAGAAACACATGCTAGTTTAGGTTAGGTTATAATCATCTGAAGCACAGGATAACCAAGAAGCAAAATTCCATTCTGGTACAACCACCCAATTTCTAGAAAAGAGAAGGAAAGAAAACGCGACGATGAGCATTTTTCAGAAGACTCACAATGAAATGAGAGGGGCAGTAATACGAATCCACGTGATTTTTCAAGTCTTCCTTGTGTACAGTCATGAAGATGACCAGGTTTGTGCTGCAAACGGGCCAGCACGATGTGGCTACTGCTCTGATTGTTCTTAGATGAATGTTTATACAAAATAATATCTTCATTTAGTTTAAAAACATACACAGTGCTGTCCCTTTCAAATTAAGGAAAAAAAAAAACCACACACAAATACTGCAAAGTAGAAAAATACAAAGAAAAAAAAGCTACTTTTGGTTTTGGCAACATTAAAAAAAAGAAAGAAATATAAAAAGCAATGTGGCATTGGTCCCAATTTGTTAAAAAAAGGTACTTGGGCATGACACTGAATCAGAATTGGTTGGTTTTCTAAAATTCAGAGTATCTTGGATTTTAAAAGTAGCACTTTTGTCTTAAAAGTTCAACAAGTCACATAAACACTTAAACCATCAAAAAAGCTTTCTGATAAAAAGCCCAGCTTTTAGATCACATTTTGTTACTGCAAATTTGGGAGACGAATTGAGTTCTTACTGGAAGGTGGCCTATTGCTGGCTGACAAATCTGAAACGCATGTCTCCAAACAGCAGTGCCTCCCTCCCGCCCTCCCTGGGACCACACCAACAACCAGCTACCAGCACGAGTTCTTGCTCCCATTTTGGGGGGTGGGGGGTTGACCTTCAGGCAGCTATCTTCGCCATCTGCTCTTCTAGCTTGGAAATACGCTCATCTTGATTGCAGATTGTGTCTTTTATAGATTTGATCTCTTTTAAAATCTCATCCAACTTGGCTTCGTTTTGCTAAGAAAACAAAAAAAGAAGGGAAGGAAAGGGGGTGACTAACAAGCAGTAAACAAAGTCCAGAGCAGTTGAGAACTATAAGGCATTAAATGGGATTTTCCATTTTGAAAGTGGCAAGCCTTAGCTGCCATGTTAGGCCTTATCAACAAGTAATTAATGCTGGTTGGTCCACCTGACGCCTCAGCAACATAACAGCATATGAAAAGTGCTGCTTCTAGTCCCCATGCTCCGACCTGGACAGACCCTCAGGACACAATTAAACTGTAGGACAGGAATGATTCCTTCAAGGCTACCCTAAATCCCAATCGTGCAATTCCACCAGAAGTGACTTCTACGTGACCAGGGTGAGGCTACGGAGCCCCTACCATCTCCCAGGGAGGAACCTTCTTGGGAGCTTGTCCTGCCTGCTAACTATTCTCAACAGCCTGAGCCTCACCCTTTAGAAGCATTGAAATCAATGAAGTCTGTAATGCTGCCCTCATGGGGTTTCCTCGGTCATGGCCAAAATGCCAGCACTTGGCCTCTTTATTCCGCTACCTTCCCACTGCTGGTTCATTGCCCTCCCCCTCTCCTGACCTCCCTGGCTTGACCCTGCTCTCCCAGCAGCAGCCTTCTTCCAAGGCCATACAGGTCCTCAATGTTGCACTGCACTTGCCAGCTCTTTGCTGAAATGGTTCTTGCCAACAGGCCCAACATTGTCTCTGTGGCCAGATCCTTCCATCACTCAAATGCTCAGCAACATCTGAACCCACCCAACATGCCCTCTTTCCCAGGGTCTTTTCTTCCTGGCATCTGGGACCCTGTGTCCTTGTGTTTCATTTTACCCTAAATCACAATTTGGGGAAAGACCCAGTTAAGAAAAACCCAAGGGGCTCTGGTTCCTCTTGAATACCACAGTAGACCAAGCCATTACAAAAAAGAGCTAAAGGAGCCAAATGTGGCCACAATTCCAACGTCATGACTGAGGAGATTCTTATAAACAGCGCATGTTATCATTTACTGAGACCCCCTTCTGTCCATCGTCGGGGCAGCACTGGCCAGCACCTGGGACTGGAAGGGGCTTTCAGGAGGACCAGGCCCGAGCTAGCCATGCATACCCTCAACTTCCCGTGATCCTTACCACACTGGTCGAGTCTGCGGTTTTCTTGGAGACATTGATCAGGTCACACTTCTTGTTTGCAGTGGGCTTGCTATCTAGAATGTTCTTCTTGACCACCTTGAGATCCCTGTTTTTGCCTGGAATGTACCCGTGCTTCAAGGAGATAAGGACTGGATCCGCACTCTTCCCCTCAAACCACTCCTCAGCCTCCAGTGCTGCTTCCGGCCCCGCTGTGTCAGGATACAGGTCATCCTGGAAAAGGTCCGACTGGAAGAGACATTTTGGGGAATCCCTTAGGGAAGGAAGAAGCAAGGTCGGAGATTTTGACAAACTTTTTAAAACATAGATTGCTGAGAAAGCTGGGCACTCACCTTCCTGGGAACAGTCATGATAATAGGCTCACACTTTCTCTCATGAAGTTTGAAGAATCTTTAAAAGGGAAATAAAGGCAAAAGTTGAATTAAGTGAAGTAGGAGGCCAAGAATCAAAGAGGCTCAGAAACCACCCCTTTCCCACAAAGCTGCGTGCTCAGCCCGTCATCTCGGCTGCCCTGCCCCGTGCAGCAGGCAGAAGTTAGCTCCCAGCTTACAGAGGGGAAAAGGGAAGCTGAGAGCATCGGCGTTCGGAAACGGCACGCTGGAGACAAGGACCGGGAACAGATCTATGCATGATGGTGACAGTCAAATTCCAATGCTCTGGGGGAGAGCAACTGTGATGGAAATGATACCACCACCGACAATGATTCATTTGTGAAAAATGACCAAGTCAAGAGATAGGAGAGAATGAACACCTACATATCAGATCATACCTATGACTTGGATGCCAGGTCTGCCAACGTGAGGTGGTCAAACATTCTTAAGTATAAAAATGATTTTGCAAAAGGAAAAAATATCCTAGGAATTAAAATTTGGCATTCAAGCAAACCACAACATATTTAACTCTCAAAAATATGCAATTACCCCAATGTGGAAGAGTAGGAACATAAAACATGAAACCTCTGTATTCAGTACAGTGGAAAATAAAAATGACCCACGTTTGACTCCCAGCTCAACTGCTCCGAGGCCTGAGCATGTGACCACCTCACCCACCTCAGGTTCCTCATCCACACCATGGAGGTAAAAGCCACGCCTGCCCACAGGGTTGTTATGAAGAAGTGACCCATGCAACAGCTATGCAGTGCCTGGCATACAATGAATGCTCAAGCAACAATAAATACAAGGGGCCCAGAATTATTTTATTGCCTTCTAAACTTTTAGGTGACAATAAATGTGTTCCCAAATACTGGATACAATCTTAAATTCAAATTCAATATATTCTGAAGCACATTTTAATTAGTTTAGTTTAAGCCACAATTTTGAATTATACATGTGTGAAAGCTTTCCTTCATTATGCCAGCTATAGAAAGTTGAATGTATTTTTTAAAAAACATACTGATATTTTTAAAGGGATTAAAAATTCTTAAAGATGTATCAATTACTTGAAAATTGTGTGGCCAGAACAGCACACTTAGACAGCATATACAGAAATGCAGCATCACCTAATGTGTACTAGTATCTTAGCCTGATAACGTGGTACTACTTGTACTATTGTTTAAGTGGTCAGAGTATTTTATGTTGACTGTGAGAAGAGAGCCTGCACCTCAGGAAGCCCACCAGCATTATGAAATACACACTTTTTAAAAATCCAGGGCAGTGCAGAGAGGCAGGAATTCTATCACACTTCCCACATCAGGCAACTCTAAACCAACACCCTAGTGTAGGTCTTGGCCTTCTCTAGTTTAGGGTCCACGGGGTCCACAATCCACTTTGGAATCTGGTTTGTCCCCTCACAGGGCAGGAAAACCATCCTTTATTTCCATCCCAGGGACAGGCTCAACAGTGTTGCTTCCCAGGGAACAATGGCCGTAGCCTCAGCCTGAAGACTGAAGATGGTGGTTTCACTATTCAAATAACCGTCCAATACTACACAAGGGTAAGCCACTTAACCGCTGCACTTCTGCTTATATAATCTAAAGAATGGAGAGGGGCATAGTTAAGAGTAAATGATTCTAAAACTCCACGTCTCTAAGTACAAACGGGAAATGAAACACTAATTCTATACCACACACAAGGGTAGAAAGACCCGGACATCACAGAATTGCAAATTAGTTGTGTCGCTCTTGTAAAACATAGATGGTATGAACAATTTCAATACTTTACCACAGATTCTTTACCTGGCAATCTCACATTTGTTAACATCAAGTCCCCTCTTGGGCATGTAACCCATCCCTCTCTGAGGCTCCTTGCTGCTGAACGTGTTGAGGTAGTGGACATATGGGGATTCATCTGTGATCTCAAAATAGCGGATACTGCTGTCACCCTATAAGACAGCAGAGACAAATTTGTGTTTACTGTAAACTGAAAGGCTGATATAAGTGGGTGTCTCTCTCCCCTATAAACCCAGCATTAATTAAGACTCCATCACAGTGGCTGACTTTTCTTTCTCTAAAAAGACTTGCCTAAAGCACATGACAGTTCCCACCCTGGCACTGTCATTTACCAAATGCCAGCACACCCTGTATCAGTCTCCAAAACCCTCTACTTAGGCTCACCGTTACTCCGAGGGGCCCAGACCCAGAGGCAGAGTCAGAGTCGGGCAAAAGTGTTCTCACCTCTGCCAAACAACTGCACTGCAATTCAACTTCAAAAGGCAAACAAAAGACCAGGGGACCGCTGCGAGGGCAACGACAGATCTAAGTTCTGTCTGAACAGATCTATGTTCACTGGCATACAGCAGTGTTGTTCAGAGATCTGAGGGCAGTAATGACAATCAGATGATAATAAAAACTAAGATTTTCTTCATTAAGAAACTTTAGTTTTATTTAACTTCACAAGGTTTGCTATCTATCTCATTGCAATGTATAAAATTCTATAGTAATCTCGCTTAGAATGGTCAGACTTACTATACTTTTTAAAGTTATTAAAAATATATTTTATTTATTAGAGAGAGGAGAAAGGAAGGGAGGAAGAAAGGGGGTGAAACATCAATTTATGGTTGTCTTTCACCTGCCTCCAACTAAGGCCCTAGCTGGAGACCTGGCTTGCAAACTGGTTATGTGCCCTGACTGGGAATCGAACCAGCCACCTTTGGGTTCGCAGGCCAGTGCCTATCCACTGAGCCAACAGCCAAGGCAGATTTTTTTTTTTTTTTTGAGTCTGAAACATATGTTCAGTCTAAGTATAAATAATTATCAGTTATACCAACCTGAACAATGAAGGCAATTCTGCCAGGTAGAAGATGTAAACAAATAGAAATAATAATAAAGTATGTATCTGTAGGTATAGATACACATCTATAGATATACAACGAGAGAGAGAGAGAGCGGCATAACGACATACGTAGCTAGGTAGCATCACACCCTACCTAACAAGTCTCTCTGGCTTCATGATTTCCATTTGTTTCAATCATATAGATAAATATCTAAAGCAATAGAAAAAAAGTAGACTATTTGTTCTTTGCACACTAAAAATAATTTTCCACCTAGTGTTAACAGCCTATGGGTAACATTTCCTTTTATTTGTTTTGATGCACTCTATGGCAGCTGTTAACAACTGAAAGAAAATGACTTAAGGAAAGAGACAAGATCTTGGTTTCTAAGTAACTGACCTATAAAAACGTAAAGCAGCTTTGCAGCAAGGAAAAGAGGTAAAACACCCTGGGCTCCATCCAGTGAGGCGTATCCTAACATGTTTGAGGGACTATATCACCCCATTTTTATTAATTCATTTATTCCAACTACACACATTTCTAAGGAAAAACCTACAAAATAATATTGATGTGACTACCTACTAAAATAATAATAAAGCCACCACAGTTCAGTGAGGCAGAGATCTTTTTTTTAAATTGCAGTGTGAGGTCTTCCTGTAACAACTGTCACTTCCTGAAACTTGCATCAGGTCACACAGTTTCCAGTGCAGGGCCCTAATGCTGAACTCTAGGAACAAGAACCCTCTTGGGAATCAGTGACGCCCTCAAAAGCTCACACCCACAAAACATCCTTCTCATTAAGAGTGCACAGTATGCAGTAATAAGTACTAAATGCCAACCTCAAAACTATCCCAATTTCAGCATCAGGTGGGCAAACTGGTTACTCATCCCTGATACCAATGAAGAGAAGTCTAGTATCACTAACCACAATGCACTACCAGGCCAATACAAAACACCAGCATGTAAAAATACATAAATACATACGAACACTAAAAAAATACACAACAACTTAAAAAAGGAAAAATAGAAACAAAACAGAACAGCAGCACACACTCTTGATCGCACAGATCTCCCTGCCAGCATTCACCCCAAGACCCGAGCCCCATCCCTGCGTCAGCCCAGCTCACCACAAACTGTCCAGTCTCACCTAACATGTAACAAAACCATCTGTCATTATTTTACACTCAGACATACATACATCGAATTAATTAAAATGACACAATACATGGCCCATCTACTAAACCTCTGAAGAACCAACCCCTCTCCCACAGGATTATATTTAATGTTAAACATCAAATTACTGCTTACCTTTCCACATAAGTAAATGATACTGGTGTCAGGGTCATAGAAAGGCAGCAACACACCATTGCTTGTATCCATTTCATGAAGAGCAATTGGTTCTTCCATGTTTTTCTAAAAATATAAAAAATAAAAAATGTTTATGCACACACACACACACACGCTTTCTTAAGGATAAATTTCTGTAATATTATTATGCATTTTTTTATTCCCGGTTAAGCTAGCTATTTCCCTAGAATAAAAAAACTGTGGGGGGAAAAAAAAAAACTGTGAACACTGCACATGATAGTCATATTGTAACTACCAATGGGGTACTAAGTCGGTCCCAACCCACTGAAAATAAGGTTGATTTGACAATGTAATTAATGCACACGTCCATGTGATTCTGTGACAAAGATTAGAATGGCCTTCTTTGTGACATTTTTAAGCACTGTTTTCTTATTATAAAATAAATGTATGTTCTTTAAAAAGTTACATGGAAACAGCATAAAAATCATCTCATATGCCATCATCCCACAGACTAGTCAGTGTCAGAATAGACCATTTTGGTCTATTTCCTTCCAACACACATAGACACACAGCTAGAAATCATACTATGTGTACAGTTTGCATTTTTTCTCATCTTTTAAAAAAGATTTTATTTGTTTATTTTTAGAGGGGGAAGGAAAGGAGAAAAAGAGGGAGAGAAACATCAATGTAAAGAGAAGTATCGACTGGTTGCCTCTCGTACACACCACAACCAGGGACCAAGCCCACAAACCAGGCACATGCCCTGATCAGGAATTGAACCAGTGACCTTTCACTTTGTAGGATGATGCCCAACCCACTGAGCAACACTGCTCAGGGCTCCACTTATTCTTAATAAACTATAACTAAGTATTAGTTATAGTTTTCCTATATTCCTCTTTAAAAAATATAGTCAACAAAGCCCAGGCTGGTGGCACAGTGGATAAGGCATCGGCCTGCAAACCCAAAGGCTGCTGATTTGATTCCCAGCTGGTGCACATAACCAGGTTGCAAGCCAGGTCTCCGCTCCTGCCAGATCTATAGCTGGAGGCAGGTGAAAGGCAACCATACATTGATGTCTCTCTCCCTTTCTGCCTCTCTTCCCTCCCCTCTCTCATGTAGATTAAAAAAAAAAAAAAAAATATATATATATATATATATATATATATATATATATATATACACACACATATATACACATAGTCAACATGGACACCTTGGGAGTATCACAAATGCATGTTTGAAAGACATTAAGCAGAGGTCTCTAGTGAGGATGAGAACTTCACATCCAATTTAAGACAAGTGGGAGTTCAGAAAACTGTACTAAGGACCCCATAATCTATGTACTAACACAGAGACCTGTTTAGAAATGAGAGAGAGCTCAGTGTCAGCTGGTGGAAAGGCTGGGGTGGGGCATACCGGATTCCAAAGAGCCAGCTGCCGCTCGCTCATGCGGCTGAAGCCGGTGGTGAAGACATTGCCGTCAGCCAGAAAGATGGCTCTCATGGGCCGTGCTCCCTCGTGTGCTTTCTCTTTTTCCTGGAGGACAGGGAACAAAGAGGCATATGACACACATTCAAACTGTAGGAAGGAAGGTGGGGTGTAGGGGAGGGGGCCCATACAACAAACCCAACATGCCTAACCAGTGTGTGTGTGTACCTCTCCCCACCCCCAGATGAAGAAAAAGATGTTAAATGATTTGGGCAAGATCCCTCAGCTCAGGTAGGACCTGATTCAAAAGCCTCAATCCTTCCACCATGCCCTGCCACCTATCCACGCCCATGCACTGCAAAAACAAAACATATGAGAGCCCCCTGCCAAATGTTCGTTTCTCAAGAGGATAATGACTTTAAGGTTGGATATACCCTGCAGTTTTTACCAATTACATAGGACAGAGTCCAGTTTAGGTAGCCCCTTCCCCAGCCCTGTTTGCTCAATGCAAGCACACTAGCACCAGTCACTAGATGATCCTAGCGGAGAAAGTGCTTTGCACAGGGCCAGGCGAGTCCAATGCTCCGTGAACACTAGCTGCAGTGGTCGCCCAGTTCTTGAGAAGTACTGGAGCCAGAGAATCACCACGTCTTGGACATGGGCAATTTAGGACCTCAGGATGAGACTGATAGGAGGCCTTCCTGGATTTAGCACCTGCTGCTTCAACCCTGATTTAAGTCCCAAATGTCCAGCTTTTGTCACGATGTAATTTTATTGAGGCCTAGTTTAGTTGGCAGAAACAAAGACATTGAGCTGCTGAGGGAACGTGCTGCATCTTTGTGAGACACTTTGACAGTCATTTTGGGAACAGGGTAGGAAGCTGTAAGTCAATATTCAGCACTAAGCCAGGAATGCAGTTAACTGGGTTAGCTGATCTAGACTTGTCAACTCTTAAGGATTCTAGTGAACGGATAAAAAGTTTTATTTCTTTGTGAAAAGTGGTCACCAGTGACAGAAAAGATCTGGCTAAAAGCTGGAAGTGTATGACTCTGAGAGCAGCGTGACTGAGAGCCAGTCAGAAGCCTGTACAAGCCTTTTCTCAACCACATGCGTCTGCACGCAGCAAGGGTCCACTGACCAGAAGTACCTCTGCAGCCTGCCTTAAAAAGCAGACAGTTCACACTCTCTCCAACGCTACAAATACCGAGGATTTTGTCCGAAGAATACTTACAGCAACAATCTCTTGTTTCCTAGGATCGATCACTCTCACTTTCTTGTCTTTGGAAGCTGTGCAGATCAGACTGCCATTCCGGTTCCAGCTTACATTGTAGATCATGTCCGAATGCATATCATCCAAGTTGATCAAGGCTTCCCCGGTCCCTACATTCCAGATGATGATGGCATTATCGCAGCCTAAGAGCAAGCACAAGCATACCCCGCAGGCATTAGAATTACCTGTACAACAACACATTTCTGGAAACTACAAACACGGGCACTGTGAGAAAGGTGCTGAAAAAATGGCCCTAGTACTTACTACGAGTTAAAAACTGAAGAGATTAAAAAACCAAAAAGCATTTGTGCAAAAGAGAACAGTGCTAAAGAAAAAATACAACTTGTTAAGTGTGGGTTTGTATGAAACAAAAACAACCACTAAACAAAACAAAGGACTACAAAAAAAAAAATAGAATCCTATGTTTTAAAAAAGTTAACTGTGATGGTGGACCCCAAGTAACTGTCAGTTTCTTTTTCTAATAAAACAAGTATCAGAATGAATATAGCTCATTTCTTCTTCAGAGGAACTAAAAGTCAGGAGCTTAAACAACTGTTTAGAATACTCAACAAAGGTGTTGGATGGCAGGCTATTCAAATTAATGATGCTATATACAACATGGTCTTGGAGTAGAAGCACAGCAAATTATAGTAAGTTTAAGGGAAATGCAAGGGCTGGTTTGACCCTTTGTTCACAACAGATCTTTATCTTTAAAGAGAAGAAAAAAAAATAAGTCAAGACTAGCCTGATTTGAGAAGCCCGAACGAATCACATTGGCACATGGATTCCAAAATTGTCCCCGAGAAGCCATAGTGTCGACTCAGCCACAACCCCTCAGCTCAACACCCTTCCTTCAATGGTCTGCCCCAAGTCCCCAAGACCCTTTTAAAACGAGCATCATTAGCTGCTTCCAGGATTTTATCTCAAGGATGAAGAGAAAATAAGGAATGGACATCCTGAAAGTGAAATCTTGCCAATAAGCCCATTTCACAAGCACTTGAGGAAAATTAGCCACTAATATCCAAAATACCTAAGTTACCCAAGAGTGAGAAGCAGGAAAGGGCGGAAAAACTACACATCAGTAGGAAAAGTGGAGCGGAACTCTGGGGTGGAGACTTGACCTTCCTCTGCCTTCTTCATCACAAGTAAACAGGTAACGTCAGCCACCAAGGATGGATCATAGTCTTAAAATATGAACAGCGCTGCAGCCAACCATCCTACTTCACTTGTGAAGGGAAGCATGGAGCTCAGCCTGCTGATAATACCGCAAGTGTGACCTCGATGAAAACGGAAGCAGGAAATTTTCCATGATGGAACTCCACCTTTGGAATTGTTTCCTCTCCTTTTAAGACTGAGGTTCTGAGTAAAACATTGGAAGGATTCCAAGATATATAGTCAATTGTGATTAAAAAAAAAAAGAATCCTACATAGTGTCTTTTTAAAAACAGTCATCCTTAGTTTCAATAGGAACCTGACATTAAAATTTTTATTTAACTCATTAATCATAAATATCCTTTATTCCCAGTTAAATACTGAACTGCCCCCTTTTTTTTCAGTGGTCAAGGGAAAGAGCTTTAAAATTCTACGAATATTAAGCCCTGGCTGGTGGCACAGTGGATAAGGTGCCAGCCTGCGAACCTGAAAGTTGCTGGTTTGATTCCCCAGCCAGGGCACATAACCAGGTTGCAAGCCAGGTCTCCAGCCAGATCTGTAGCTGGAGGCAGGTGAAAGGCAACCCTACATTGATGTCTCTCTTCCTCTCTGCCTCTCTCCCTTCCCCTCTCTCTCTAAAAATAATAAATAAAAATCTTTAAAAATATATCATAGGAAGAACATTTCAAGGTATATGAATAGGACCACTTATGCAAATCTCTGAATACACTTTCATGTTTAGTAACAATTTACATGTGCGCACACCCTCTGAAAAGAAACACCAAAAGGTAATAATGATGTTCCCTCTGGGTGGTGGGATTACAAGGGATTTTTCCTTGCTTCCTTTTGTTTATATGTATTTTCTATAACATACATGTACTACTTATATAAAGAGAAAAATGAAAAGTACTTCTTAAAAGGAAGGATATTCACCTAACAGGGTCACCCTGAAGTTGGCAGCACCCCAGGCTTCTGGCTCCCATCTGTGTTCCATCTACTGCATCAGGAACAACTAAAACTGGTCCATGGAAGGTCCCAGCTGGAACCACCAATAAATATGTATCTGTTCATTTTTCTAAGTAGGAAGTCTTTATCTTCCACCAGACTGTCAAAATAGTCTTAACACATGTGCACATATTGGTTAGGAAACCATTGCAACTCAGTACCTCATCATGGATTCCTAATTAATGATCTACTTCAAAACTGTTTAGAACTCAACCAAATGTATTTGCTGCTCCCCTCCACAAAAAGGGCTGCACGCAACACTGGCAGGGGGAAGAGAGGCCTGTGCAGCTCTTACCTGCGCTAAGAAGCACGTTGCGTGCCGTCGGGTGCCAGGCCACAATGCCCACTCTCTTTGAGTGGCCTTCTAAGATCACCACGGGTTCAGTTAGGGAAAGGGTGAGCCCATTTTCTGGAATCTGCCACACCTGTTGGAAAAGGGAGAGAAAGACGATCCATCTTTTATTACCACATTTACTGTGCTCAGCCAGTTTGAAGACTTGTTCTCCATAAAAAGAACATACAATAGTGGTCTGGGTGAAATGCAGAATAATATGAAATGACTGGGTGTACAGTTGTTTTAAAAAATACAGTAAGATCTTAAACATGAAAATATCTCTAAGGCCTACAAAATGTTACCTCTCTACTTTTACTTAACGTTAGTTGAGATTTTATTTTAAATTCCTCGTTAAGTTCAAAACTCTCCAGTCAGAAGCATGAAAAAAAAAAAGAAGAGAAAAATACAAATTAACAGAAGCATTGAGGGCAAGCAGCCCCGGGGTGAGGCCCCCAGGTAAGTCCATGGTTCCTAAGGAAAAGTGCAAACTCCACTTTTTGTTTTGTTTTTAATGTTTATTGACTTTAGAGAGAAAGAAAAGGAGAGAAACATTGATTAGTTGCCTTCTGCATGTGCCCAAACTGGGGAAACAAACCCACAATTTTTGGTATATGGGACAGCGCTCCAATCTACTGAGCCACACCAGCCAGGGTGGATATGGTGCAGTTTTTAAAAACGCATTTTCTATAATTTTACATTTGGAAAATAAAAATATATTTGAGAGTTTTGTAATATGTACCAGAGAAAACCAATCTTCTTACAAAAGTAAAAAATAAAGAACTCATCAAAAAAATTTTAAAACTTTTGGTTTCAAAGGACATTATTAAGAAAGTAAAAGACAGAAAGTGCCAAAGAAAAGGAGAAAATTGTCTGCAAGTCATATATCTGTTAAGGGACTTCTATTTAGAATATATTGAAAAAAAAAACAACAACAACCTTTTATAACTCAATGAAAGAAAAATAGCCCAATTTTTAAAATGGTAAAGAATTTGGACAGACATTTCTTCAAGGGCTCTATACAAATATTGAAAGAGCACATGAAAAGAAGTTCAACATTTTTAGTCATTAGGTAAGTGGCAATCAAAACCACAATAAAACATCACCTCACACCCACTAGAAGGCTGGACTAAAAAGACAGATAATAGCAAGTATTAGTGAGGACGAAGAGAAATCAGAGTCCTACTCATACACTGCTGCTGGTATTAATGTAAAACAGTTCCGCAAATGATTCAACAGTTACCACATTACCCAACAGTACCACTCCTAGGTATCTACCCAAGGGAAATGAAATATATGCCCAGCTAAAACTTGTACATGAAATGTTCACAAGCAGCATTATCTGTAATAGCCAAGAGGTAACAACCCAAATGTCTACCAAATGGTAAATAAACTAAATGTGATATACCTATACAATGGAATACTATTTAGCCATGAAAGGGAATGAAGTACTGTCCTAGCTGATGTGGCTTGGTTGGTTAGAGAATCTCATAAACCAAAAGGTGGAGGGTCAGGGCACAAGCCCAGGTTGCAGGTTCAATTCCTGGTTGGGACACATACAACAGGCAACCAATTGATGTTCCTCTCCCTCTCTCTTTCTCCCTTTCCTCTCTCTAAAATCAGTAAGCATGTCTTCAGGTGAGGAAAAATATAGAAAAAGTTATTACAAAAGTATGAAATACTGACACACGCTACACCATGGACAGTGCTTGAGAATATTATGCTAAGTAAAAAAAGCCAGTCACAGAAGACCACATAATGGCAGGATTCTGTGTATATGAAAGGTCCAGAAGAGGAAAACAGAGAAAGACAGAAAGATTAGTGGTTGCTTAGTGAGGGAACTGGGGGAATGGTAGCAGCTCAAAGACATGGGGATTCTTTAGAATGTGGTGAAAATATTCTAAAATTGTCCATGGTGACTGACAGTTGTACATATATCCGTAAATATACTAAAATACACTGAACTGTGCACTTTAAATGGATGAACTATATGTGAATTATATCTTAATAAAACTGTTTTAAACTTCCTCTTGATGGGCGAAAACTCAGAAGAGTCACTGTATCTTAACTAGGGACATGCCTGGGCAGCAAGGGGACAAGAAAATATGGTTCATAAGGGAAGACCTGGGTTTCAAGACTTCAGAACCACCCTCTAAGAAGAAAGGGACTGGGTGACAGCTAAGTTGAATAGCACCAAGAATCCTGTAGAAACCCAGATATTAAGTAATATTTGTTTGTGAAAAGGCTTAAATTAAAAGTGATTATATTATATACAAAATTTAAAGTAAGCAATTATCAGTAACAAAGATTTTAAGGAACTAGTTCATAAAAAATTTAGAACTTGCCAGTAACAAATCATGCTCAACAGTGGAACAAGTGAGAAATCAGAAGTTTCCTTTCTTGGGGATTTTTAAGAAGATGACAAACAACTATTTGTTTTCAATTGCTTAGTGGGACAATTCTATTGTCCTGCAAAAAAAAATTAGGAAAAAAAAAAGTCTTCCATCCTGAAGAGTGGGAAATGTCTTGAGTTAAGTGACCATTCATTTTACAACTAAATTCTACCCTAGCTAAATACAACCCCTTATGCAGATCATCGCAAAATAAATATGGCTTCTGAAGCCCAAGCTCAGGACGTCAGCTAATTTCTCCCAAACTCTCTTAATTCAGCAAAGTATAAATAAAACAGATGCAAACAAGCCTAGAAGACAAACAGAAAACTGACCTTGCCTCTTTCTGTCTCTCACCCAGACCACAGTCTCTCCCATCTGTCCAGCACTAAACAGGCTTTCATCCTGGTATGTACTACTTTTACACAAGGGTTGATGATTAGCAGAACAGCTCCAAATTGAACTTGGCTATCTGAAATTTTGAACTGAATGGACAGGAAATGGCCACTATTTGATCAAAGGATGAAGTTGGCAGAGAAACAATCCTAAATGAGACTTTAATGACTCAACAGGAAATGCATCCTACAAGATGAATTCCGATCCACGCTTAGAGCCGAAAGAGTGGTAATACCACCGGCCACCTCCAGATGGCATCAAAACCACGGGCTGGTGGGTTTTCCTGCAAGGATTGCAAAACCTCTGGGCCTGACCTGACCATGATTAAATAGCTAAGTTCCTAATGAAGCATGGAGAGATGGGAGGCTTTGGTTACAATCGGCATTTCCAGATTAAAAATTAGGCTGGAAGCAGAGCTTATCATGGCACTTCACTTTTCCCTTTCTCTAGCTTCCTCAACCATCTTTTCCCTGGACTGCAAAGAAATTTTAATGCTGAAGCAAAAACGACTTATTTATTTATTTATTAAAGATTTTATTTATTATTTTCAGAGAGAGAGGAAGGGAGAGAGGCAGAGAGGGAGAGAGACATCAATGCATGGTTGCCTTTCACTTGCTTCCAGGCATGAACCTGGCTAGAGACCTGGCTTGCAACCTGGTTATGTGCCCTGGCTGGGGAATCCAACCAGCAACCTTTGGGTTCGCAGGCCAGCACACCTTGTCCACTGAGCCACCAGGCAGGATTAAAATGTATTTATTTATTTAATTGTTTTTCAATTACAGTTGTCCCATTTTTCTACCCCAATGCTCTCCCATGCCTCACCTCCCACAGTCAGTACCCCCTTTGCTGTCCATGTCCATGGGCCCTTTATACTGTCCCCTGACAAGACCCTTCCCATCCTTTCCTTCATTATCCCCTTCCTCCCCTCTTCAGGTTGCTATCAGTTTGTTCCTTATTTCCATGTCTCTGGTTCTATTTCTGCTTGTTTTTTTGTTTTGTTTTGTTCATTAGTTTCCATTTATAGGTGAGATCATAGGGTTTTTTTCTTTCACTGCCTGGCTTATTTCACTAAGCATAATACTCTTCAGTTCCATCTATGTGTCACAAAAAGTAGGCACTCCTTTCTTTCTGTTGCATAGTATTCCACTGTGTAAATGGATAAGTGTTAACTATTGTTATTACAAGCAAGCCACATAGCGCATGTAACAAAGCTATGCTGATATAAGCTGAGTGCTCAATGAAAATACAAGCGTCATGAAGTTACCTTCTTGCTGTCCAAGTTTGGTATGTCCGGGAAGGCTCTCTAGGGAGATAACCTCTAAGACCAAAAAGGAATCAGGTGACAGGAGGACAAAGGAAAGAAGGAAAGGGGTGAGGAAGGAAATAAAAAGTAAAGATGCATATAGCAACTTTCTAAAAAATGAATGCCCCAAGGAGGCAGGCTGAGCAGCTGACAGGAAAAAGGACAGAGTAACAAAGATAGCACAGGCACGAGGGTTTACAGTGGGAAGAGAAAGTGAATGGAAAGCCTATAAAGCTAAACGAAAAGATGATGGAGCTCCCTGCCTCCGCTGGTAATAAAGGTGGTGTTGTTCTCCATTGTGGACTGTGGAAAAGAGCAGGCAGAGCTGTAAGTCTTTCCACATGAAGCACAGGCACCCCTTGGTTGGTGCCCGCTGGCCCGCCTCACAGGCCTGTCATTACGTGGCTCTTTGCCCTTTTTAGGACTGCCTGCTGCTTCCGGGAGCTGGCCTTGCAGTTTGAACTGAAGAGGTCCTGCCTTCTGCAGCACCAGGATAACTACGAGCAAAAGTGCCACTCAATGTGTGTTGTGTCTTCTTGTGTGCAACCTGGGGCACAGCCTGGAGTGGCATAAAGCCCACTGGCCTGGATGTCAGAAGACATGGGCTCTCAGGCTCCAATTAGCAGGGACATTAATTGACCATGTTAGCATTAAAGAAGAACTTCATGGCCTTGGCTTTGTAGCTCAGTGGGTTAAAGTAGCCTCCAGATGTGCCAAGGTTGCCAGTTTGATTCCTGGTCAGGGAATCAATCAATTAATGCATAAATAAGTGTAACAACAAATTGATCTCTTTCTCAAATTAATCAATAAAAATAATGAAATAATTTTTTTAAAACGAGACTTCACTTCCTGGAGCCTCAATTTCCTTGATACTCAGCTTCCTAAGGGGTTACTGGAAAGGTCAAATGAACTAAAATATTTCGCACATCAAAGTATGACCTTAATGCGAAATACTCAAATACAGTGACCTTTGACAAAACTGTCACACCCTAGGCCTGGGTTTTCTAAGTTGTAAAATGGGTGATAGATACTTTGCTGGTACAGTGATTCAGTATAATCATGCACATAAAGCCTTAAAAATAGCACTTGGAAAAATAATAATAATAATAATAATAATAATGTCCTTATATGTTCATGATTATTTTTCTTGCTATTACTATGACTACTATGACCCCTATAGATGAAGTCTGAACATCATAATTTCTTGGAACAAGTTTTATCTTCAAGTTAATTCAGCAGTTAATTAGTCCAGCAGACAAATTTATATTTTTTAAAAATCACATGTATGGAGGCTCTAGTTCACACCTTGGCCAGCTAGCCCAGATGAGGACAGCTCTGGTCTCTAAGCAGGTCCTCAGCTTTCCTCTGTCCCATGGCTACAGGCTAGTGCCCTAACACCTGTCATTTTTGTCAAAAACATGCAGTGAGTAGGGAGGAAAGCAGGGATCACACATACTCCACTGTGCTGAGAATGAGCATATCCACTCAGCAGGGGACTATACGCTGCATCTCCCCTCCGCTTGATTTTTGTTTTTTAAATAATAACGTGTATTCCTGAAATTTTCTTTTTGGGTAACACATTACTATGGCAATGTTTTGTTTTGTTTTGTCTTGTTTTGAAAGAAAGGAAAAACCACAATCAGTCCCAAGGGCTTCCAGATGAAAAAGTGATCAATGAAGACCCACTACGGTTCTAGAAAAAAACAACTTCAAGCACATGGAGCTATTGTATTGCTGCCATCCTTTTCATTGTGAAATTCTGAATATGGAAAAAGGACAGCTCAAGGGAACAGTTCCGACAAGAAAAAAGGAAAATTGAGAAATGTAGGCTTCTCTCAAGTAGTAATTTTAAAGTGCAATTTGTTTAGTGGTTTTATTTCTCAAATACTGGGCAAAGTTAAATCGTATGTGAAGTGTTTCCAGACACTTCTTCCCTATTTTAAACACCCATTATAAACTTGATACTGAGATACAGTCATAAAAAGGGCTACCCCCCACCAAAGGCTAGATTTTTTAGGTACGAGGGAAACCAATTCCAAAGAGAAAATGAAGGAAAGAGATGATCTTAAGAGACAGAAAGAGGCTCCCAGGCTCTGCACCAGCTGGAGAGCAGCACCACCCCCAGGGGTGCACAAAGTCGTGTCCCTCGTGAAGGAACCAGGACATGAACAACAATGTTCGTTTTGGGAAAACCACGAACTGAGAGCAGGGTTCTGACCTGCCAATGCTCTGATACCCCTGGCAATAGTCCTGCTATAACTAACCTGCACAAAAAGGAAATGACAGGAAGCCCTGAAGGACTGAGGGACAGCAATCCTGAGGAACAGCTCTCACCACCAAATATATCACTGCCAGTTTTATTTCAAGACAAAAACTGGGTTAGAAAAACATACAACACAAGCAAAGATGTATAAAATGGGGAGTTTGTCATTTTTGATTTCCACAAAAGTGTGAGATGATTTGGGAGAATGGAAAACTGTCCATTTAAACATAACCATTTGGAACTGTTCAGAACATCTAGCCAGAGATGAATAAAGAGACACCTACTCTGCCTTCAAGATCTTGCCCTCTCCCAGACTCCACAAGTAACAACTGCGCAACCCCACTGGATTAGCCGGTTTTTAAATTTGTATTTGATTACTATCCTGCAAATAAGGGACAAGGTTGAATCAACAGCATTCATAAAACTTAATGTGTGCCCTGGTTGGTGGCACAGTGGATAAGGCACTGGCCTGTGAACCCAAAGTCACTGGTTCGATTCCCCAGCCAGGGCACATAACCAGGTTGCAAGCCAGGTCTGTAGCTGGAGGCAGGTGAAAGGCAATCATACATTGATGTTTCTCTCCCTCTCTGCCTCTCTCCCTTCCTCTCTCTGAAAATAATAAAATCTTTAAAAAACAAAAATAAAAAAACCAAAACTTTAATTTGGTCATTCTCTGTATTATTTAAAGCACTATTTTTTTCTTTTTTCTTTTTTAATTTTTATTGTTGTTGTATTACATCCATCCCCTTTTTGCTCCCCTCTGTCCCCC